>PVIU01014861.1:5224-50419 GCA_004026605.1 Ondatra zibethicus | reverse complement strand
CCAGCAATACCACTCTTGGGAATATACCCAAGAGAAGTCCAATCATACTACAAAAGCATTTGTGCAACTATGTTCATAGCAGCATTGTTTGTAATAGCCAGAACCTGGAAACAACCTAGGTGCCCCTCAATGGAAGAATGAATCAAGAAAGTGTGGATTATATACTCATTAGAATACTACTCAGCGGTAAAAAACAAGGGCATACCTCCTAATTTTTAAAGTATATTTTCGTCAGGGTCACAAATTAAGATCGAAGATTATACCAGAGAGAAAGACAATTTATAATGTTACCTAAAATCAACTAATTCCATCTAAACTAACTTCCTGGATAGTAAATACATTGTACACTTAATTTAGAACACATACTGTTATTTATGCCTATGAGTAAATGTTAACCAGCAGTATCAATCCCTCATGAAACGCAAAGCACTAGGATTGATTGGCTGGACTGGGCCCTCCAACTAAAAGAGTTGCTACATTTCAATCATACCTGGTTCTTCTCGGGAACACTTTTTTTTTTTTGAATAAACAAATAATGATCCAAACTCCATCCCTACTTTTGTCTGTACGAAGCTTTCCGTTGTCACAAATGGTCTTTAATGCTTCCTGCATAACCTTCATTGGAAAAGCCACTGCATAGGTTTTATAGATCCATTAGAGTTCTTTTTCCTTTTGTTTTTTGATTTGTTTTTCTGAGGCAGGTTCTTACTCTGTGGTATAGGCTGGCAAGCAATGTCTCCTGCCTTCCTGCCTGAGCCTTCCAAGAGCTGTTGCTGATACAGGCACAAGGCACAGGCCTGCCTTTATCCCAGTTTTCACATTCTGTAAACTACATATGTTTTATTATGACCAAACAAATATTGAAGTGTGATTGCTAGTGTTCACAAGTCCTAAGAATGGAATACAAGTGATCTTTAAAATTTTATTTATTTATGCTATATTTTATGTCATAAAACACAGCATATCATTTGACCATAAATATACCAAGAATTAAAACAATTTTTCTAAAAATTATTACAAGTCAATAACTATTTTGTTTGTTGAATGTATGTCTATACTTGCCAAAAGAGACCAATTTCCTCAAAAAAGGAATTTTTTATATGCATTAAAATTTACTTTCAAGAGACTCATTTCTTATAAGTGATTTCTTGGAAAGAAAATTTAGTCTAAGCTGGACATGGTGGTACAGGACTGTCCTCAGCAGACTGAGGCAGAACAGTCAAGGGTTTAAGGTTATCTTGAGATACACACAAGACCATGTCTAAAATGAAAGAAAATAAAAGAAAGGAAGGAAGGCAAAGAGGGAGGAAGCAAAATAAGAAAAGGTAAAACTTAACCCAATTATAACTAGGTATGAGTATAAAGAAAACTTAAGGCACAATGCAGCCACAGTGTGTAATTTGCTGGTGGACATTTATGAGGATGCCTGGTCCACTTTCTTCTCACCACGATCACCCTGCACGTTACAGAAATGGAACACTTGGTCCATCCCTTTTAGAAGCATCAAGTGCCACTGAGAAAACAGCAAACTCCTAAAACCACACTTACCGCCCATGGCTGCACTGTAAGGGCTGGGTGGGTGCTCTGAACTATGACAGGATAAAGCAGAATGGAGAGAAGGGAACCTGTACAGGTAACCAAAGCTCTGGGACCTCGGTGGGGCCCTGATGGGGTCCATGGCACAGTTTGTGAGAGCAGAAGAAAATAAGCTTAGTCTTCAGGGACACTCACACTACAAGCAGGAAGGCTGGGACGGGTTCACTGTGATAGTGCACTTGTGGTCATTAGCTTACATGCGGATTTTGTATACATATGCTGAATAGAAATACAGATTTGGCAGGCATGTCTCCATTTGACATTGGTGAGCAGCACTTAGGACACTGGAGGGAGAATATATGAGTGTTGTTGAAGTATCAGTGCACAGTCAAGCCACTACAATCACAGTCTACCAAAAACAATGGGCACAGAAATCACATAAAATACATGAACTTTTATGTTTGTGTTTTTTTTTAAAAAAAAAAAATTAGATTCCAGAGCCAGAGACCTCTGTGAGACCAGGCACGACTCAGGGACCTCCGAGGAAGCAGGCCAGAACCAGGGACATCTTTGGAAACAAGTCTGAGCCAGCAACCTCTGCTGGAGCTGGCCTGAGTCAACTACTTCAGCCAGAGCAGGCCTGATGCAGCAGCCTCCACAGGAACAAGTGAAAGGGAGCCACTGCTGAGGGAGAAGGCCCAAGCCAGAGACCTCTGCTGGACTGGGTGTGAATCACCAACCTCTCCACCAGAGCAGGCCTGAGCTAGAGACCTCTGCAAGAGCAGGACCAAGGCAGCAACCTCAGCAAGAAGAGCCCCAAGCAAGAAACCTCCGTGGGAGCAGGCCCAAATGACCCCCCACCCGGTATTGCAAAGCAACCCCCAGAAGCACTGAGCTACCTCCAGGAATACCGAGTAACCTCAGGGGTGACTGGAATTGTGTGCCTAACTGCACCACGAGGAGCAACCATCTGAGCCTTGGATCCACTCGCTCATGGAAGATTGATCACCAGAGACACAGCCCCAACTGCACCAATCAGAGGAAAAGATGGGTAGACAAGGTAGGAACACACTCACCACCACAAAGAGCAACATGACACCAATAAAAACTAGTGGTCCTACAACAGTAAGACTTGATCAACCAAATATAGATGCAGCAGAAGAAAATGACCTGAAAAATAACTTTAGGAGAATGTTTGAGGCCTTTAAAGAGGAAATGAAATATTCTCTCAAAGAAATGAAGGAAAAGACAAACAAAAGAATTGGAAGAAATCAACAAATCCCTTAAAGGAAACCAAGAAAAAGCAATCAAATAGATGAAAGAAACAATTCAAGGCATGAAAACTGAAATATAAACAATAAATAAAACACAAACCAAGGAAATTATAGAAACATAAATTAAGAGAAAACAATTAGGAACCACAAATGCAAGTATCAACAGCAGAATACAAGAGATAGAAGAGAGAATCTCAAGTGCTGAAGATACAATAGAGGAAATAGACTCATCCATTAAAGAAAACATTAAATTTAATGAAAGCTTAACACAAAATTTCCAGGAAATATGGAACAACCATTTAAAGACCAAACCTAGGAATAATAGGGATAGAAAAAGGAGAAGTCTAACTCAAAAGCATAGAAAATATATTCAACAAAATCATAGAAAAAAACTTTCCCTACCTAAAGAAAGATATGTCTATGAAGATATAAGAAGCTTACAGAACACCAAATAGACTATCAAAAAAAGTCCCCTCACTACAAAATAATCAAAACACTAAACATACAGAATAAAGAAAGAATATTAAGAGCTGCAAAGGAAGAAGGCCAAGTAACATATAAAGATAGACCTATAAGAATTACACCTAACTTTTCAATGGAAACAATGAAAGCCAGAAGATCCTGGTCAAGCGTTACGCAGACATTAAGAGACCATGGATGCCAGAAGAAACTACTATACACAGCAAAACTTTCAATCACCATAGACGAATAAAACAAGATATTCCATGACTAAACCAGATTTAACCAATACCAAGCCACAAACCCAGCCCTACACAAAGTACTAGAAGGAAAACTCCAACCGAAGGAAGTTGACTATGTCCACAAAAACACAGACAATAGATGCTCTCACAGCAGCAAATGCCAAAAAAGGGGAACACACACACAACAACATCACCACAAACAAAAGCTAAAATAACAGGAGATAGCAATCATTGGTCATTAATATCCCTTAATATTAATGGACTCAACTCACCTATAAAGAGACACAGGCTAACAGATTGGTTAAGAAAACAGAATCCATCCTTCTGCTGCATACAAAAAACATACCTCAACCTCAAAGGCAGACATCACCTCAGAGTAAAGGGTTGGGAAAATATTTTCCAATAAAATGGACCTAAGAAAAAAGCTGGTGTAGCTATCCTAATATCTAACAAAATAGACTTCAAATTAAATCAATCAAAAAAGGCAAAAAGGGACATTTCATATTAGTCAAGGGAAAAATCCATCAAGAGAAAATATCAATACTGAACATCTATGCCCCAAATACAAGGGCACCTTCATATGTAAAAGAAACACTTCTAAAGCTTAAATCATACATTAAACCCCACACACTAACAGTGGGAGACTTCTACACCCCACTCTCACCACTGGACAAGTCTATCAGACAGAAAATTAACAGAGAAGTAAGGAAACTAACAGATGTTATGGCGCAAATGGACTTAACAGTCATCTATAGAACATTCCATCCAAACTTTGTAGGAGGAGAGGCCACTTGTTGGTTCCCGTTGCTCAGAACCGAAATAATCACACAGAAACTATATTATTTAAATCACTACTTGACCCATTAGCTCCAGCTTCTTATTGTCTAACTCTTACATATTAATTTAACGCCTCTCCATTAATCTGTGTATCACCATGAGGTCGTGGCCTACCAGTAAAGTTTCAGCACATCTGTCTCTGATGACGACTCCATGGCTTTTCTCTGACTGTACCTTTCTCCCAGCATTCAGTTTAGTTTTCCCCACCTAGCTAAGTTCTGCCCTGATATAGGTCGAAAGCAGTTTCTTTTTTCATTAATTGTAATCAAAGCATACAAAGGGAAATCCCACATCAAAACATAAAAGAATATACCTTCTTCTCAGCACCTTATGGAACCTTCCCCAAAACTGACCACATACTAGGTACAAAGCAAACCTCAACAGATACAAAGAACTGGAAAACCCCATGTATCTTATTGGATCACCATTGTGTAAAATTAAAATTCAACAGCAACACTAAGTCCAGAAAGCCCACAAACACATGGAAATTAAACAATGCTCACTGAATCATCAATGGATCAAAAAGGAAATAAAGGATGAAATTAAAGACTTCCTAAAATTCAATGAAAATGACCACACAACATACCCAAATTTATGGGACACAATGAAAGCAATGTTAAGAGGAAAGTTCATAGCACTAAATGCCTACATAAAGAAGCTGGAAAAATCCCACACTAGGGAGTTAACAGAGCGTTTGAAAACTCTAGAAAAAAAAGAAGAAGCAAACGCACGGAGGAGGAGGAGTAGACAGCAGGAAATAATCAAATTGAGAGCTGAAGTCAACAAAATAGAAACAAAGAAAACAATACAAAGAATCAATGAGACAATGAGTTGGTTCTTCAAGAAAATCAACAAAATAGACAAACCTTTACCCAAACTAACCAAGAGACAGAGAGACAATACCCAAATTAACAAAATCAGAAATGAAAATGGGGACATAACAACAGAGATAAGGGAATACAGGGAATCATTAGGTCATGTTTCAAAAACACGTATTCCACAAAATTGGAAAACTTAAAGGAAATGGACAATTTTCTGATAAATATCATTTGCCAAAGTTAAATCAAGAGCAGATAAGCAAATTAAATAGATCTATAACTGCTAAAGAAATAGAAACAGTCATCAAAAGTCTCCCAAGGGAAAAAAAAAAAAAGCCCAGGACCAGATGGTTTCAGCTCAGAATTCTACAAGATTTTCAAGGAAGAACTAATACCAATACCACTCAAATTGTTCCACACAATAGAAACAGAGGGAACATTGCCAAACACTTTTTATGAGGCTACAATTACCCTGATACCCAAACCACAGAAAGACATTACTAAGAAAAAGAATTACAGACCAATCTCACTCATGAATATTGATGCAAAAGCATTCAATAAAATCTGGCAAACTGAATCCAAGAACACATCAGAAAAATAGTCTACCATGATCAAGTTGGCTTCATCTCAGAGATGCAAGGATGGTTCAACATATGAAATTCTGTCAATGTAATCAACCATATAAACAAAAGAACAAAAACCCAGATGATTTTCTCATTAGATGCTGAAAAAGTCTTTGACAAAATACATTATCCCTTCATGATAAAGGTCTTGGAGAGAGCAGGGATACAAAGAACATACCTAAACTTAATAAAGTCAATATACACCAAGCCAACAGCCAACATCAAACTAAATGGAGAGAAACTCAAAGTGATTCCAATTAAATCAGTAACAAGACAAGGTTATCCACTCTCTCAATATCAATATAGTACTTGAGGTTCTAGCTAGAGCAATAATACAAAAAAGGAGATCAAGGGGATACAAATCAGAAAAGAAGAAGTCAAACTCTATTTGCTGATGATATGATAGTTTACATAAAGAACCCCAAAAATTCTATGAAGGAACTTCTACAACTCATAAACACCTTCAGTAATGTGGCGAGATACAAGATTAACTTGAAAA
This sequence comes from Ondatra zibethicus, assembly GCA_004026605.1. Taxonomy (NCBI): domain Eukaryota; kingdom Metazoa; phylum Chordata; class Mammalia; order Rodentia; family Cricetidae; genus Ondatra; species Ondatra zibethicus. Next base: position 44,131 of record PVIU01014861.1, on the reverse strand, counting down.
AATCAGTGGCTCTTCTTTACACAGTTAATAAATGGGCCGAGAAAGAAATCAGAGAAACATCACCCTTCACAATAGCCACAAATAATGTAAAATAGCTACATTAATGAAAACAGCCTGGTATTGGGATAAAAACAGACAGGAAGACCAATGGAACAGAATTGAAAACCCAGATATCAATCCACATACCTATGAATACCTGAGTTTTGACGAAGAAGGAAAAAATATAAAATAGAAAAGAGAAAGCATATTCAACAAATGGTGCTGACATAACTGGATATCAAAATGTAGAAGAATGAAAATAGATTCATATCTATAGCCATGCACAAAACTGAAGTCCAAATGGATCAAAGACCTCAACATAAATCCAATTGCATTGAACCTCATAGAAGAGAAAGTGGGAAGTACACTTGAATGCATTGGCACAGGAGATCACTTCCTAAATATAACCCCAGTAGCACAGACACTGAGAGAAACAATTAATAAATGGGACCTCCTAAAACTGAAAAGCTTCTGTAAAGCAAAGGACACAATCAACAAGACAAAACAGAAGCCTAAAGAATGGGAAAAGATCTTCACCAACTCCTCATCAGACAGAGGGCTGATCTCCTAAACATACAAAGAACTCAAGAAATTGGTCATCGAAAGAACAAATAATCCAATAAAAAATGACCTAAAGAGAGAACTCTCAACAGAGGAATCTAAAATGGCTGAAAAACACTTACAAAAATGTTCAACATCCTTAGCCATCAGAAAAATGCAAATCAAAACAACAATGAGATTCCATCTTACACCTGTAAGAATGGCCAAGATCAAAAACACTTGACAGCTTATGCTGGAGAGGATTTGGGGTAAAGGGAACACTCTTCCATTGCTGGTGGGAGTGCAAACTGGTACAGCTATTTGGGATAACAGTATGGTGTTTTCTCAGAAAATTAGGAAACAACCTACATCAAGACCCAGCAATACCACTTTTGGGTATATACCCAATAGATGATCAATCGTATCACAAGGACATGTTCTCAGCTATGTTTATAGCAGCATTGTTTGTCATAGCCAGAACCTGGAAACAATCTAAATGCCCCTTGACCAAAGAATGGTATGGAAAATGTGATACATTTACATGATGGAGTACTACACTGCAGAAAAAAATGACACCTTGAAATTTGTGGGCAAATGGATGGAGCTAGAAAACATCATATTGAGTGATGTAAGTCAGATCCAGAAAGACAATATCCATTCATAAGTGACTTTTAGACATAAAGCAAAGAAAAACCAGCATATAATTCATAATTCAAGAGAACCTAGATAACAAGGAAGACTCTAAGAGAGATTTACATGGATCTAATCAACATGGGAAGTAGAAAAAGAGAAGATCTCCTGAGTAAATTGCAGCCATGGAGACCATGGCAGAGGGTAGAAGGAGGTGAGGGGAAGGGAGAGGAGTGGAGAAAAATATATATCTAAAAAAAACAATAAAAATAGGCCCCAATTTTTTTAGTGAACAAAATGTCTTATTACAGAAAATAAATAGTTTGGAGGTAAAGAAGCTTAGGCTGAAGACAGTAGGTGATAATGCAAGGTGAAAGAACAGGGTGGTAGAACTTGCCAATTTACCATTACAAATGATGCCAAGTGGACATTAAGGCAATATGTCTTAATTAACATTACTTAATAAGAAAGCCGGCTCCAGTTTTCCTCCATAGTAGCTTCCATTTACTTATCTCTTTTTGTTTTACTTAATTCATCCTCTCTCCCTTGCTTTCCATATTTAGGGCCTGAAAATCCATCAGTCACTTATCTTTGGTCACATTCTCAAATGTTTTATTTGGTATGTCTTATTATGAGTGGATAATGAAAATCTGTGCCCATCTCTCTCACCTCAACCCTAACTCCCACAACAAGTTGCACAAACGCAGCCAGAATTCAAATATACTTAATGGCAGAATATAAAATCTACTTTTTATTCCAGCACTTTATTAACAGTGTCTACATTTATGAACTGGTATAGGTTTTCAGGTGAGAATATTTTATATGAAGCTCCAATAGTATTAAATATTCTGTGATGTTAGCACAATGTTTTGGGATAAGTTCTAATATTCAATAACTTTAGCCTAAAGGCAAAATATTTACTATAAACTTACAAAATAAGAAAATCTACTAAGATATGAGTTTAATCTACTTAATAAAAGTTATTAAGTTGAAGGCACATGGAGAATGGTAGCATCTTACTGCTCTGTTTCCCCGAATACTGGGCCATCTGCGGTCCATTACTGATTGACTACTGAATAGCTGTTTTCTGAATATACATACAAATCAGGAATGTTATGATACATGTATATAGCAGCTCATGCTAAACTAAAATCTCTAAAGTGTTATGACCATTGTTGAACTCACTGATGAAGGAGAGATAAGCCATTGTTTTTTGCCTATAATTCCTGGTGACTGTCAACTGAAACTGTTTTATGTAATGTAATGAACTCATGAACTCACAGAGCTGCTTTACCAAAGGACAACAGGAGGCACATTCAGCTGACAGGTGCTGGGCCTCACTGCTGTCTCCCACCAACTGTGTATCCTTGAACATTTTATTTCTAGCCTTCCTTGGCTCCCCTTGCCCATCTATAAAGCCGATATGATTATCTCCAGCATCCATTCTGCACTAAAATTTTGCCATTTGATGATAATAAATTATTATGATGCTGCTCCTGCTGCCAATGACAGTAAAATGACCGAGTGTACACCGAGACCTTAATTATGTACAGCAGACCATCCAATGTGCATTTCATTTTCACAACCACCTGTAAGGGAAACACTATTTCCATTTTATAGAATAGGTTAAATAACTTGCCCAAAGTCAAAGGAATAATAAGTGGCTGATATCTGGATTCAGGCAATTTGATTCAAATCCCATCTCCTAAGCTTTATGATAAATCAGAATACATGATAGTGCACTTTGATATAAGTACAAGCAAAATCCTTACCAGTGAATTTACTCCTGGCACTGTGTTTGCTGGCATTTATCTAATTTAAATATTTAATTTCCCAATCTATAGTTCTCTGTTTATATATACAATATATAAATGGAATTCATACAGACAAAAACATCTGACCCTTAAAATAACTGTGAAGGACATTTCATATTTAGGTGTGTTTCTTCTATCACAAACTTAGACTAAGGTCCAGACCTTCCCGTTACAAAGGTGGGCTGCCTCAAGAGCCCACCAGAACAAGAAAGGCTTAAGTCAGTGACACAAGGGCGCTAATGTAGCCAGGACGGGAGCATGGGACATGGAATTTCTACTCTTGTCTGAACTTTTATCACCCTCCAACCTTTTCTCAAGGCTACATCTCCTTCTTTTCTCAGGTCCTGATAAATCAGATTAAAATATCCAAATGAAATTCATCATTATTCTATGAAATATTTTTCCTAACTTTGCTCACTGATGATATGAATAAGCACTCCTCTGACCCAGAAATCTGGAAGTCTCGTCTTCTCTCTCCCTCCAGTTCCAGATCTTCACACAATTCCTATGTTCTACCTCCAAAACAAAGCTCAGAACTATTTATCTTCATTCATATGGCTGATTATGAGAGCCTTATACTTTCTGTATTCTTCATTTGAAGTATACAGTAAGTCTTACCTGTGTGAGGACTATTAATTATCTTCAGCTTTTTTTTTTTTTTTGCCAGGGGCTACAGTCTTGCCAAGCGTGATGACTAATATTGACTGTTAACTTGACACAACCCAGAATCTCTAATTTGTAATGGAGCTTCTCCTGTGTGCTGACTACAGAGGGAAGACCTACCCTAAATAATTTCCCAGCCTGGGGGGGGGGGGTCTGGCGGAGACCAGCATGTATTGCTCTCTGCCTCCTGACTGAGGGTTCCATGTGCCCTGCTGCATCATGATCTTGCCATACCATCTTTCTTGCCAGGACACAGCATTCCCAAAGAATGAGCCACGGTGAGCCCTTCTTTCTGTTGTCTTTCTCACATATTGTCATAACAATGAGAAAATTAACAAATATAACGAACTGCACACAGTGCCTCTTGGTTTATCAAGTTCTTCCCATGTCTCTGTGGGAGAATTTCTCTGCCTATGTATAGCTCCTTGGAGACTCCAACGAGTCTCCAAGGAGGCATCTATCTCCCCTTCTCTGAAGAGCTCCCCATAAGCACTTCCTTCTCTAAGGAATGTCGCCTTACCAGTCCCCAAGGCCCGCCCTTCCTTGTACATCTGTGTAGTTTAATGGTAATGGATACATTCCATCTGATGACACTTAGTTTCAGTCTTTGTGCCTTTAACAGTTTCTCTAATCCTTAAAAAGGCCTCCTAATAAATATATCCTCATTCAACGGAAGTCCCTGATGCCAACAAAGATTAGAACACGTAACTCGGAAGACATGAAGTTCGAATTAATAATTTTCTGTTAAACTTCACATGCTTGCCCTTTCATGGCACTCGGCTACATAACAGCCTGTTCTGCTAACAGTCAAACCCTGGAATGGAAAAAGAATGTTTGATCCGATGCTTAATCCAGCCCCAGGGCCTGGCACCCAATCTAGCCCTGCCCAAGCCCGCAACCATTGCTGAGAGTGGAAACCAGCTCTTGTATTGTTTGACTCACTAAACAAAATTCTATTTTATTAACTACCATTTAAATAGAAATGTCAGCTTTATGAATATGACTGATGGAAAAAGAAGATTTGAACAATGTTTATGAGTTCTTAATGTAATTTTTATTGAGTTTTTTTGTATCTCTACTCATTAATAAAAGAAATAATACTGGCATACTTTATCTCCCAACATTATTCAAATTGAATTGGCTTTTTTCCTTTCAATAAAATGCTTGGAGTAAATTACTAATTTCTTTTTTTCTAGGAAGGCCCATCTATTTTGCACACGGTGACCTAAGTCTATTGTATAAAATACATTTGTGTATACAGTTGACAGGTGTTTGTGTATGTTTACACAATTGCTTTTCTTGGTTCTTCAAAAAGTGTATTGGGAATGGCAAGATCGTTCAAATTGAAAATGTTTATTTTGGTCTGATAACCTGAGTTTAATACTTGGCACAATATGGTGGAGAAAACTGAATTATGTAAGTTGTCCTCTAACCTTGAAACCCGCTCCATGGCACAAATGTACATGCATGTACACACACACACACACACAATAAATGTTAGTTAAAAAGCAGTATTGGCAATCAAACGTGTTTAAGGTATTATAAAATATGGAAACTTTTCTTCTGTTAATATGATAATTTTATCCATTTAATTAGCTGTTTATCTTAGAGCTGAGTTTATCTTTACAAGGGGTGCAGTCTAGGAACATTTACAGAAGTATCATGCTAAATTAAAACCAAATCAATATTTTAAAAACACATATGGTTGGCATGGCATACCAGAAAACTTAGAATTTTTCTATTTGTTTCAGTAGCACCTTTATCAAAAAATTTCTTTCTACCTAGACAAAATCTGAACCATTATAATTATTTTGATTGGTTATTATTTCTAATGAAGGTAATGGCTTGTGGAAATGTTACTAGAAGATCCACCAAGCAACTCAATAGCAAACGTACTTTAAGAGAGCCACATCCTTCAAAATGCATCAGAGGAATTTATGAAAACTTCTGAACTTCTGATTTACTCACACAGAATACTAAACAGGACATTGATGTGGGATTTCCCTCTCTATGCTGTGAATATCACTGGCTAATAAAGGAACTGCTTTGGGCCTATAGCAGAGCTATAGGGGAACAGAGCTAGGTGGGGAAAACTAAATGGAATGCTGGGAGAAAGGAGGTGGAGTCAGAGAGATGCCATGGAGCTGCCAGAGACAGACGCAGGTAAGCCACAGCCATGTGGCGATACACAGATTAATAGAAATGGGTTAAACTAATATGTAAGAGTCAGCCAATAAGAAGCTAGAGCTAATGGGCCAAGCAGTGATTTAATTAATACAGTTTCTGTGTGATTGTTTCGGTTTGGTGCGGCCAGGACAAACAAGCAACCTCCTCCAACAGGACATTGTACTCAAAGATCAGGATTTAATACAATTAATGGTTTTATACTTTTATTTGAGGTATTTAATTAAATCGGTGATCTGTGATGGTCTTTTCCCCTTCTCTTATCCTTTTACTTCCCAGAGTATCAACAAAAGATGAAGACAGAGCTGGAGAGATGATTCCACAGTTAAGAACACTGGCTCTTGTAGAGGAACTAGTGTTAAATTCCCAGCACTCCCAGAGGAGAGCTTGCAACTGCCAGTTCAGGTCCAGAGGGTTGGATGCCCTCTTCTGGCTTCTATGGGCACACACTTGATGCACAAAGAGGTAAGCATAAATAAATGCAAAAAAAAATATGGAAAAGGTGAAGACCCTGAGAACAAGCTTCGCCTGGTGCTGTAGCTTTGGTTCGTGCTAGGCCCCATCAGTTTTCCTCTCCAGCTATTGCTTCTCTACCATCACTAGCCAAATCAACAATGATGGGGCAAATGGTGGCACAGTATTCTTAGAAAGCACTTTGACCTCATAAACTCCTTGAAGGAATTTTAGGGAAAATCACAAATGCCAATCACACATGGAGACTGTTGCCCTTCATTATTTCCATTTCCAGTTCCAGGTAAGGGAATCAAGGTTTAGTTAAGTTCCCCAAAGGTGGTCATCAAATAGCCCAGGCTCCTAACAAAGATTTTGTTCTGTGATTGTGCACGATGCTTAGAAGACCATTCTATTGATTGCTAATACTTTCACAAAGCTCTTGTTCCCGAGATTTCACAGGGGCCCTTGCTTTGTCTTCTAGGACAGCAATACGCATTCATTCATCAAGCATTTAGATTGCTTGTGAACCAGGGACTGAGCCCCAGGTTGGGATGCCTAGAAGAAGGCATTATCCTCATTTTCAAGTTTGTCACAGTTAATGTGGAAGACAAATGTGGAAACCACTACCTCAATGCCCTGTGATAAATACTGTAATAGTATTTTGCACCAAGTCTTTCAGAAGCACAGCAGAGAGTGATTAATTGTACACAGAGAGGAGAGGAGAAAGGTCCAGTCACTTAACAGCAGAAGTGCACATGAGTTGGATTTTAAGGACACATACGTCTAATCCCTTTATTTACAAGTTCATCCTTCACATACTTGGAGGTAGGTACTCTGTATCTTATACTGCATGCAATCCTATGACTTTGAATTAACTACCCCTATGCCCTCAAGAATATGTTATGAAGATGAATCTAGAAAACAAATCCCATATTATAGAAAACACTTTCAGAAAATAAGTATTGATCTTCTCCAGATATATATGCACATTTGTTACCAACAACCTGCAATTAATCTTGAGCTTGCAGAAAAGCTTTGCTTAATATTCAAACTGTTTATTCCAAACCACCAGAAACAAACATAAAACTAAGGAAACTTTAAAAGTGCCTCCTCCGTATTTTTCTTTCATCTTTTCTCTAATCCAGAGGTCAGTAATGTTTTTCTGTTTACGAGCAAAGACTAAATATTTTAAGCTTTGTAGGCCAGATGGTCTCTGAGAACTATTCCAACCTGGCCCTTGTACTGTGAAAAAAGTTAAAGACAATATGTAAATTAGAGGAAGTATTAAAAATAACCCAGCAACTTTATTTACAAAAGCAGGCAGCAGACTGATAGGGTTAACGGTGTTAACTTTGTCCTTAGTTACCTGTCTTTTTGAGTCTTCCTCGCTCGCACTGTAGAATGGAAGGAGCATTAGATCTACAATCACATGCCTGTCCTCAACCCCTGCAACACTTTATTCATACTGTGGTGTGTATGCACACGCATGTATTTGTGTCTATATGTGCAAATGTGTGAGGACATACATGTGGATGTGTACACCTGTGGAAGCCTGAAGTTGATGCCTGGAATCATCCTCAACCACTCTTTTACCTTATTCTCTGAGTCAGTGTTCTCTACCAAACCCAGAACTCATCAATATGGCTACTTCTGCTAGTCAGCTTGTTTGGGGGTTGCCTGTTACTGCTTCCTGATGCTGGAATGGTATTTGGCTGTCATACTCACTGGGTGTTTAAGGGGGTCCTTAACATCTGAATTCTCAGGCTTGCACTTGTATATTTAGCCAGAAAGCAATCTCCCCAGTATCACTACTATCTCCTAATTCTCTCTTTGCTAAGTACAGCTACAGGATTTTAGGCAAATAGTTCTACTACTCTATCACTCTAGTTCTGTCAAATATGGACATTTAAATTATACCAATAACTTTTTTTAAAAAAAAGTGGAAAATAACTGTCTTCATTAATGTTCTTAAATTATTCCATCATAGACGAAATAGTATGAGAGACAAAAAAAGAACAAATGTTAACTGTTGGTGATACTGGAAGAAATTTGCATCTCATTTAAGATGGAGTACATTTGGTCTAGCCTTTGTAGGTTATGACACAAGTAACATTCCATTCTAAAGAAAACATTAATAAACTTTAAAGAAGAATACTGTCAAAAGCCTAAAAAAAAATTTCAAGATTTGCCAATGAAAGAACAGAACAAAGGAGGGAGAGTAGAAATTGAATAAGCACAATATTACTTTTAAAATACTAAGAAAGAAACACACACTAAACATGAATAAAATATTATAGGGCTTAAGATATCTTTTTAAAGTTTGAGGCCCTAATAGAGTCTAAGTTCTGTGTCCTTTCTGTCTTCACAGTATTTTGAGTCGGCAGAGTTGAGACTAATAACAATACCAGAAACACCACCATTGATGATACGTAATGCTTTTATGATTCTAGCTGTTAATATCAGTATTATATTGGTCAATCCCTTGTCCTATGAGATTGGCAAAAATGAGTTACCATTGCCTTTCTACCTACCCAGGAGAAGATATTCATAGCAATTCTTCTGTACCTAAAACAGTCTAGACTAAATAATTTAAAATGGGTGAGACTGAAGCTAAACTCTCGAACCAGTCAAGAACACAGACTGAACACTAAACAACTATAAAACCACTGCATTATCTTCCCCAACAATATCTTCTCCATAATTCTAAGAGGATGGAAGACCCAGGGGAGCAGGGTCCTTCCATTTGGAAAATAGTTGCTTAGCATTGTCCATTAGTTGCTAGTACACATTTACCTGGTTGTTCTGGTAAGTGCTCCAGCCAACTGAGAATGCTTTATGAATACAGCTCATACAGTGTCCTGAGGGCAGGATGTTGCACAGTAAAGACAAGCCCAACTGGGAAGGATTTGAAGAGCTTAAGACACTTTTTCCAACTTGATTATTCTCATTATAAACACCTATTCTAAGGAAGGAAAAAAATCAGAAAACTTAAAATTCCCCAAGCATTTGTGAATAATTTAAGCCACTAAATGGCACAAATAGATTAATATTTTAATGTTATACATGCCTTTTATCCAGACAGAACTTTGAACATAATAAATGTGGCTTAGGATGGAAGTCCTCAAGATTCAGAGGTTTTTCATATTTTTAATGTGTGTAATTAACTTCATCTTTGAAGGCTCCTGAAGGTTGTAGAGGACAGCCTTCACAATTTCCTTTACAAAATACTTCACAGAAATTTCAGCAACCACCAATACCCATGTCAGATACTACTACAGATGGCAAAGAACCTCTTTTGTCTTTTAATTTTTTTCACAGAATTTATTTTGATCATTCCCAGGTGCTCCCTATTTTCCTACCCACCCAAATTCTTCTCAGTCTCTCTTTAACACACACACACACACAGACACACACACACCAAATGAATGGACAAACAAATAAAAAACCCACAAAAATTATAATCAAACAAAAATCTAATTCGTTTTGTGTTGGCCAGCTACTCCTGGGCATGGGACCTACCTGGGAATGTGGTTGATATACCCAATGTAATGATTGTTCTGTCTCTTTAAGAGACAAACCACACCCACTCCCTTCCTGCCTGCAGCCTCAGACCCCCACTCTCTGTCTCTTTCTCTGTCCCCCTCTCAGAGAGGCAGCTGCTGACTCCCCTCTCTCTTCCTCTCTTCCTTTTCTCTATCTCTCCCCCCTCCCCTTTTAACCCACCTAATAAATGTTTAACTTTACTCTGCAGGGTCTATGTCTTGTCTCTCACCGGCCCTCAGCCGCCACATGGCTAGTAGCGGCTAGCCGCCTGAATGCTGCCGGGGATCCACAGCCACACGGAGACATGCCGGCCTGGTCTCCTGCGCCCGGTACTGGGTGCTTTGGGACACGTTGTCCCCTGCCTGCCGGGAACTAGCCCCAAATTCACTTCACCCAGTGATAGGCTCATTAGATAAAACCGATTCCCCCTTTGCCAGCAAATAACTTCTTGTTTGGGGGGAGGGACACTCTGGGTCCATTTTCTTCTCTTAGTGCTGGGATGCCATCTGACTTGAGCTGTGCAGGTCTTGTGGACACCATCACGCTCTCTGTCAGTTCTTATGCACATCAGTCCAGGTGTGCTGAGGATGCTGCTCCATGGAGTCATTCATGACCTCTGGCTGTTGCAATCTCACCACTTCTTGAGGAAGATCCTCTGGAGGAACTCTTGGTTCCAATGGGCAAGAGTTTTTCCCTTCCCCCACCCTCCAAATTTTTTATTGATTGAACTGCATTAATCGCATACAAGTCACCTTGTATGAAAGAAGGTAACAGGCAGCAATTTGTGGTGCCCTTGAACAGGAGAGGGGAACACTCTGTTCTACTTGGAGAAGCTGAGGAAATTTATGGGCCCTGAGAACACCTGTGCATCTTGTGCCTTTTCAGCAGCAAGTGAGGCTTCTTCACTTCCACAGACTATTTCTTTCTAGTTCAAGTTTCTTAAAGGCTCTGGCTGGGAAAATCAGCCTTCCACACACAGGTACTGATGTACTCAGTCTGAAAGGTGAAAGTGACCTCAAATTTAAAAACATCTAAAGAATACTTGTATTTTTCTAAAAGTACTGTAGATACGGTTTTACATATACACAGCCCAACTCCTCCACAGAAGCATAATATATTTAATAGTATACAGTTCATAACAAAAATGGGCCACAAGCTGTTGAAATGACGTAATGAGATGTTGGTACGAAAACATACATGAGGATCATCTCAAGGTGAGGAGGCCCAAAGATGTGAGCCTATTTCCACCTTGCCTGATGGTCAGGGAGTTTGTAAGTTGCTCAAAATTGATGACAATAATCAGGGCTCTACATCCTGACTCAGGATGTGGTTACTTGGTTCTTTTGATGTTAAGATGAGGCATATAGGTAGATACACTTGACCCTGAAAAAAGGTCAGGGTATGCAAGCATACTTTTGCTTCTTTTGTAATATGAGATTACCTGGGGAGTGGCTGCTTTCAGGATACTTGGTCTAGAGGGGGTTCACTGCCTAAACAACAGAATGCTAATGACTTGGTGTTTCAAAGTGTTGAAGCAATTAACTGCTCAAGTTGTCCTTTGTATCATGTTAAAGAAGTCTTTTGTTGCCTTCTCCCTCCCCCTCCCTTTTGTACTGGGGTATAAAAGAGTTTGGAAGATTAAACTCAGGTGATTTCAGTATTCACTGGAACTCCCTCCTATTACTATCCTATGTTTTCTGTTTTATTATTTTTACTCGTGTCTTTGTATTCTTTACTAGTTTTTCTGATCCCCATGGCAAGTAGTATTTTTGTTGAGGCTGGTCACAACAAATGGCAGCGCAATGTGGCATGGTCACCGACATCAAGGCACACTAGATTCTTCAGAGAAATCGAGGTTAATATGTCCAGATTGTTTTTATTAGTTATTTATTATAGTTTCTCTGTGTGTGTTTTTGTTCACAAGCATAAATGTGTCCAACACGCATCCCCCACGACAGCATAAGTCAGAGGAGAATACCAGATCCCCTGGAACTGGAGTTATGCATGGTTATGAATCATCTGTGGTGTTGGGAATAAAACTTGGGTCTTCTGCTAAAGCAACAAGTGCTTTAACAGTAGTTAAACCATCTCTCCAGCCCTTGTGCCCCCAGTGTCTTTAATAGCAGGTCCTTTCTCTTTATTTTCTGCTCATTCTCCCTGACTGTCCTTTCACCCATCTTTCTTCCTGACCAGAAACAGTAAAGTGCCACCATCCAAGCTGAGTATCACACATCTGTAAACCTCAGGATTCAGGGAGGGGCTGAGGTAGAAGGTAAGACAGACTTGGGTTCCATGGCAAGATATTATCACAAACAACAAAAATTTCAATTAATCCTCTCATGCAGAGACACACTATTCTGAGCTTAATCATATGGATTAGTTTTCTACTGCTGCCATTGCAAAGGAGCACAAAATTAAAGCAACTTTGATAAAGCACGGGCTTCAAACAACAGAGGATTACATCACCACTGCAGAGGGCAGAAGTCAAGATTTGTCACTCTGGCTTTTCCAAGGCCAAAATTAGTGCTAACTGACTGAACTCAGCAAGAGAATTGACTTCCTAGCTCATTCAGTTTCATCAATTTCTGTTCCTTTTCCTTCACAGAGTAAGGTCCTCTTTCTATGCTGCCAAGAGCTGTCCTCAGTTGCTACAGGCACCCACCTTCTTCAGTTCTGACCCCTTTGACAGCGCGTTCATGGCGATTTGACGCCAGTGGGTTGATGTTCCTGCAGTCTCTTTTCCACTAGTATTTTGGCTAGAACAGAGCATTCTTTTCTTTCATGCTTATTTTTATGCTTTCTATTTCAACTATGCCAAGCAATTTATAAACTCTCCCAATAGTTCTGTTTGATCGTTTTGATTTTCATATTTCATAGTTCTCCACCTCCCTCTGTGTCTCTTCTTTCTCCTGCCTTTCTTCTCTAGCTGTCTCGATAACACTTCTGTCTAATTTCTTTGCCTTTAAGGGTTCTTGTGATAATACTGAACCCCCCCCCAGAAAAACTTAAATCCCTTACTATATTCTCAAGCCAGTTTCTTATTAACCTTGATTTTATTAACAGAGTCCTTTTGCAGCAGTTTCTAGACCAGTGTTAGACAGAGGAATTAGAAGTTAGACATCTTAGGAAAGACCATCTTTATTTTTTGTTTACTCTTATTTTTATAATTATCTATACATACGTGAGGCTATGTGTAGGTATGTGCCTATGAGTTCAGAGGCCACAGAGAGCTTTGGATGCCCTGGAGTTGGAGTTACAGCTGGCTGTTAGCCTGGGTCCACAGGAAGAGTGGCACACAATTTTAACCCCTGAACTACTTGTCAGCACCACCACATGTCTTTAACAGTCATCCTACCATATGGTAATAAATCCTTACGGTACCAAGCGTATTTATTATAAATCTTACAATATCTTGCATATATAGCCAAAAGAAACAAGCAGTCAAAGTGGCCAACAGGGTCTTATCTGTAAAACAAAGAACCAAATGAAAGCTGATAAAGAAGACTAAGTGCAGCAATTACAAATATTTGAGCAAAACCACATGGAGCAGTGAGAGCACATAGGAGAATAAGTGTGCAAGCAAAGAATGCCTGGCTGGCCTCAACACTGAGGGAAAGAGCCTGCCGAAGTTTTATTTGTACTCCGGACATTTGGGGTCACAGGTCTATTTAGAGGTGCCACGAGTTACTTCTTGCCTGGCAAAGTCTAAAGTGCTTAGCAACAAACTGCTCTGAGAAACGTCAAAGGCCTTGGTGAAAGCCCTTCGTGGAATCTAAAGATCCCAGCTGGGCTTGGAGAAACAGACTTCTAAACTGATTCGACTTCAAAACTGCGCAGTCTTTCCGCTTTCAGGCAGCATTTGCAAGGGCTGGTCTTTATAGCGGCATAGTCATGGGTTCTGCTAACTAACATCTGAGCAAGGGAAGTCATGCTACAGTTCAAGAATCACCAGTAGGTGATACGTTTCTTCCTTTCTAGCTTGTGATCAGAGACCTTGCTCTGCAGCTGGCAAGCCCACCTGCTCAACTGTTCATAATCTAAAACAGGCTTGCATGCGATGAGCTTCATATACACATATACATATCATATATATATATATATTTAAGCTGTATTTGGTGTGGTGGCCTCACTGGTCAATGAAAAACATTATGAAGCTTTAGGCCTGCACTATCCACCACCCCAATGCCTCCTCAGAACTGATTTTTTATTATGGGGGGTGGGGGCACTCAACTCCAGGCAGTTACTGAGCAGATACCTGACATTGAGAATCATGAAAAGTTTGCTTGTATCTCAAGTACCACCAATAACATTCAGACTCTCACAGATTCCAGAGATTATTTCAGGACGTGAGAGCATAGGAGAGGCTGTCTTTGACATTTCAAATTCAAGACCAAGGTAGAGAAGCTGGGATGACTTCCCTGAATGTCTGAGAACTGACCTACGGTAGTCAAAGGGCCGGGGTCTATACTGCTCCTTCCAGGAGGTCCCCAGGCCTGTTTTTCTGTGGGAGCTGAGCAGGTGGTTGATGCTGTGCTGCTCCCGCCTGACACTGAAGGTGTCACCACACCCTCAGTGGTACCACCTATTCTGAAAGGACCCCAAAAAGTGCAGTGGAATGCCAACTAGCATCATGGCAGATGGTTATTCCAGAATAAAGGAGGCTCGCAGAAGGGCTCTAATCAGTTGCTAAACTGAATGATTTTGTTCTGCCACATAGGTATCTTGCTAATATATATGGGCACAGCAGATAGCATCACATAGTTATCTGTACTAGTGAGTGACTGGTTCTAGGACCTCCCCTGAGTAGCAAAATCCATGGATAGGCAAGTCCTCTATATAAATTGCTTTAATAGCTACATATAACCCTCTGAACACTTTAAATCATTTAAACCACCACTAGCTTATTCACAATACCAAGTACAATGTAAATGTGTATTTGTGTAGTATGTAGTAACCGGAAGTCTACACTCTTAGTGCAGACATCACTTTTCCAAGTTTTCACTCCACAATTGGTGGTATGAGAAGATGTAAAACCTGCATATTAATCAAAGCAGAATAATATTAACCCTTAGGCCTTTTCACAAACTCAATATTAGAGTCCTTTTAAGGTTGTGAGAGTGGGTACTGAATATAAAACCAGGTTTTTTTAAAAAGACAAAACCAAAAAACCATGAGAGGGGAATATGAGGTTATGAGAAAAGTAGCAGAATGGAGAGACACTTGGCATAAAGGTAGAAAGGAGGCCACTCAGGGTGGGAAGTCCCACGTGACATGAAGGTAGAAAGGAGGCCACTCAGGGTGGGAAGGCCTGATGGAGGGGTATTTCCTGGTAAGTTAAAAACTGCAGTGAGTGTGTGTGTGTGTGTGTGTGTGTGTGTGTGTGTGTGTGTGTATGTGTGTAAGTATGTATGTGTGTATGTATACCAAGACAGGAAAGCAATAAATATCTGTTCATAATTTTTAATGAAAAGTACTTAAAGAAAATGCCAGTAGAAAGGATCACTGTAACAGCAATGATCTATTGAGGCTGTGCCCAGTGAAGCAAAGCAAAACTGGGTTCCAATGACATGAGTAATTTGGACACATGTCAGAAGGCCACCAAGAACCATTAGCAGGAGTGGTACCAGGTATAACTCAGCCAAAACTTTGTTCCAGGAGTTGGGCGTGTTAACTGTGCCATCTGGGTTCTAGTGTCAGTTCCAGAAGATGGGCATATCAACTATGTCATATGGGTCATAATGTCAACGCGGAACACTTCCCACACCTAAAAGACGCAGCTCTAGATGATGTCATCACTCATAGCAGGAAAGTATGTGATTTGCCAGAACAATGGCAAAAGCAAAGCCACAGCAAATCTTGCTGTATAGCCTCAAGTGAGATCTGCCTCGGGGGTTCATATTAGGGTTCTGTATGGAAGGTCTAAGACAAATTTCCTAAGAAGCATTTAGAAAAGTAGATTTCAGTTGACACCAGTGATCAGTTGGACAGGGGAAGTTTGACTCTGTCCTTACGTGCTGGAGAATAAAGATCCAACCAGAGGTTGGATCTGCCTGCCTAACTGAGGTAAGATGAGGCTTTAACTAAGCTCTAAAACCCTGGTCCTTAAATATCTCAGGTTCTTAGGGATTCATAGAAAGATGTCTGGATCATCACTTGTTCTTCTAGGCAAGCTAAGAGAGCCAGATCCAGGTCAACCACAAAGCAGAGAAAACACTCACGTACAGCAAAGCAAGGAAAATTACAACTTGACTGTAAATTTCAAATTATTTTCTCAAACTGACATACCTGAAATTATTCCCTTAAGGTATTCTATGTAAGTCAAGTAGCTGTATTTTCCCCCTAAATCATTTGCCTTTCTTTTTGTAAATTCACTGAGTAGAAATGAGTTCCATTATTGTTGCACACATGAGACTCTTCAATAAATGGAAAATAACAGAGGATTAGAAAACTTTTAACAATCATGTTTCAAATGTTCCTTTTTTTCATCCTTCACATTTAATACATTTTCCTTGGAACACATCTCACTGGGGGAGTTAGTTTTGACCCCAGTGAGCCCTTGGTTTGGTAGAGCATGGCATACACTGACACGATCCTTGTAATTACATGTAGACCTAGGGTGACACCCAGTTACTCACACTCATTTGTGTCTGGAAGCGTTCAAAAGTGACACATATTATACTTCCCGTGGTGAGTTAATAGGATAACAAATCCAGGTCAGTATCTCATACACTGAAGGAGGTGTGGAGTTGAACTCTTTGTAAACATGTGACCTAGTAGGTGGGGATTTCTGCAAAACCTTTTTAGAAACACTAAGAATGAGCTCACATCAGTTCCTGTATTCCCATTCTTTTCTCAACCTACTCTATCCACACGCTCCTGATGGTGGCTTTATAAAACTTCTGAGAGTGAAACCTGTATTTACAATCGCTGTAATTTAGAGAGAAAGAATATATTCAGGAGCACATGTGGCAAAAATCCTCTCCTGCACTGTAACTTATTAAATAATTCCCTTAAAACCTCAGGACAAGCCCTTCTGTTTATTGCCCTTGTTCTTCAGGTGATTGGCATGGAGTAATGAAACATAAAGCAGTAATGAATTCTATTTCCCATTTCCTGGAGAAAACATAAGTCATTGACCAGCAGGCACTAGAGAGATGCTCAAAGTACAGGAAATCCTTGCTGACATTGCCATTCTAGAAAGGAATGTGGCAGTGTCCACTTCAAAATAAACCTGATAGCAACAAACACAGGTTTAGAGATTTTTCATGTAAATTTAATATAAATACCTAAGGTTATATGTACAAAGTTGTTACTGAGAGTACTGACACAAAATTGAAAATGAGTTGACTATTCATTAATAGAATAATGATTAAATAAAATATATTACGTGGAACTCACCATATATCCTGGAACTCACCATGTAGCCCAGGCTACCCTCAAGCTTACGAAGATCCTCCTGTTTCAGTTTACCAAGTGTTGCAATTACAAGCATTAACCTCCATGCCTGGCTTTTTACTCTAGTGTTCTTTAGGAGTTAATAGACAGAAACTGGATTGCTATTATTGCTCACTTTTGCTCAAGAACCAATGACCTAATATGACCATGACAACCTCCTCACTACTTGAGAAAAAAATAATCTTAGTTCCAAAGAAGATGTGAACTGGAGAAGGGGACAATAGGAAGTCATTTATACTGAGAATACATTCCTGGGTGTGGTCGACATGAAGAGGTTCATCCCTTACTTGCAGAAATACAGAACTATATGTATACTGAAGGCCCAGAATGTCTGAACATGGACTGTAAATTCCCATCTACAAAATGAAATTTAGGCTTGAGTCAGACTTACACTCAGAGATCAGAATGCAAAGAAATAACATACCACTGCTGGACTTGGACCAATGGCATCTAATTGTCTTTTCCTGAAGAACCTAAATAAAACTTAACACTCAGTTGACTGCTATGTAATTGTTGTAACTTTTTGGTCTTGACTGATTTAAGACCTGATGTCTTTGGTTTCTTGTGAATGTTCAACACCTCACTTCTAATGGGTGTTCTGCATTTTTCAAAGGCCTGGTAACTTTAGGATCAAACCCATTGTGTCCCCTGAACACTTAAATCTGTTTGCTAAAGCCATCCTGACCAAATGAAAAATAAAGTAAGAAAAGATGATAATTCATATAACAATAAGACTCTTTGGTTAAATGAAGAACAACATTAGAATAATTTTAAATAACTAGTTAAATAATTATCTACAATATTATTCTATGTATATACAGTAGTATGTTTATGTATAGTACCTCTGGATAGACATCAGCATAAAAATCAAATGGAGAAACAATGTACATTATAAACATGAACAGAGCATAGAATACTGAAAAAAAAGAAAAAACAGTAATGGTCCGAGTTACAGCTGCATGGCATAGCATGTACTTAGCATGTATGAGGCCCTGAATTATACTCTCCCAGTACTACATGGAAGAATATCACTTGAAGTAGCCTGAATAAAAGGATTTTGAATATTTTCATCCTAAATAAATGAGAAATGTATAGGAGGATGAATAAGCTAATACTATGATTATGATACAATGTATATACCTTAAAATATCATTGTGCCCCATAAACTGTACAGTCATTAAATATTGATTAAAATAATAAAAGTTCAGATAAATAAGTAATTAAGAATCAGAAAAATAAAGAAAGGGAGGCTTATTAGACTTACTGAAGCTATATTGATAGGCTAATTCATTTTCAACTTAGGTCAAAACAAATGGCATTTTTTAAAAAAATCTGAGTATAGATTTACAAGACGTCATGTTCAGAATAAAGAGTTCCTATCAAAGAGTGCTGTACTGTCCTAGAAGCAAGTGTTCAGACTGTCCTGAGGAACTGTCTCTTCTCACAGCATCACCAGGCACTCACCTCAGTGCTGCTCCAAAGACCCTTCACTAAAGCACGGTGCCTCCCTCCCACTTATAGACACAGACACAGACACATACACACTCCAGGTTGTTGATCTGAGGATATCCAATAATGCATTGTTGTGAAATATCATCCCCTGAAGTAACTTAGCCATCAATATCCTAACCGGAGTAACTGACATCCCGCCTGGCATCTGGACCAATTGGCATTCCTTCATAGAAGGGGAGGAGAAGGAGGGTCTATTAAACCTTTACCTGAGATTCTAGTCAGTCAAAGTCTTTTGTGTGCTCCTCCTCCCCACAGTGAGATGAAATTCTGTCTCACTGGCATACGGTCTGGAGGGTAGCTAGAGCAGATAGAAGAAGGAAGGCTAAGTAAGGGAAGGGGACTCCATCTATGTGCTTCGGGAATGGTATCACTAACGATGGCTCAGAACTTTTGGTTGGTACAGTTGTTTGGGGGCCACTCAAACTCATATGAGCAACTCTCAGCCATAGTCTACTAAGCAAACTTAAACGGTCCATCAAGCTGAACTTGGATGGCATTGTTTCTTTAGTCTACGGTTGGTGTTCTATCTTCAATGAACCAACGTTCTGTTCATGTCTTCCTGGGAAAAGTTACACACCACATTTAGGCGTTGCCTGCTATAACTGGGCAGCCATATTTTAGTGAGTTGAAACATTAGCAGGCTTTCCTGTTTCCACTCACTCAGTGGAACCATTGAAGCTGGAGAATCTGCTAGCACACACATAGACCCTTACTTGGTTTGTCTGGTCTTTCCATCTTTCCTTCTACTTGGAAGTCGTCCTTGGCAGAGCATACTGAAAGTTTCCCCTACTCCTTGGCTTTTACCCAAGTTTGTCAAGGAGGAGATTATGGAGAAGCGCTGGAAGAAGGACCAGAAAAGAGATCCTTTCTCCGGTTAGCACTCAGTTCTCTATAGCAAAAGCCTTTGTTAAAGCTCTTCCTTTGACATGTTTGTCGCTCAGACCTCTGAGCCGTTAAAGTCCTTGCTGGTGCCAGCCAAGACGACATCAGCGTTTCTGTTCTCCCCTATCCCCATTCATACTATTATAAACCAGTCCTTTGTTACACTCTTTACGAGTGTGCCAGTTGGGTATCATCAATTTCTCTCTGGAATCCGGACCTACACATTCATTTTCAGAGAATCTATTAAGGGCCAGAGAACATGTAAAAATAAATTAGAAATTGATTATGCTCTCAAAACAACTTACAGTCTGGTGAAAGAGATAACTGTGGCTCATCAGACATCATGGGTTGACTAATGTCTGCTTAGATATAATTGAGAAGGAGTAGCATTGTCACACAAAGGCCGGGTTAAAGAGAGAGAGAGATTCCATTCGATGATTTCTTTTCTATATACTGCTTTGAAGTAATTTGTTTATATATGGTGAAATGAAATTACATTCAGAAATATTTTAACAGAATTTCTAAAATGTCGATCTTACTGTAATTTATGTATACAAAGTGTGATGGTCTGAGAGAGTAATTAAAGATTATGTACCCACAGACATAATTATTTCAAAGAAATGCAGGTTGTAGGAAAAATTCTTGGTTTTCTTCTATATTTATTTATTGTTAAATTTCTACATACAAATCCTACAAAGACTAAAGCGTTCTCCATTGGAATATTTAAAGCTAGTGTTAACGGAATCATTAAACACACATTTTTAATCCTTTGTTGGTAATAAATCAGATCTGAACAACAACTTAATTACAACAATGGCTGGGTTCTAGCAGTAGGCCTTAGTGTAACATGGATACTACATCACAGGGCTTATTATATTCACGTTCTAGTCAGTAAACTGGAGATGGTAGCACTTTCTCACAAGCAGATTTTGATTTTCTAATGTCAGATGGTCAGATGTATTAGCAAATGTACAATGCACGCTTTTATCTTATCCTTTCTTTTTATTTATAAAGTGTAAAATACACCTTTTATGCCCATCTAGAAAGGGAAAAACATTATGAGGAAAGTGAGCCAATGTGCCCATCTTCTCACAGGTTTAATGGAGACTTTCGAAATGTTAAAAACACAAAACAACACTTAGATCTTGTTAAGACAAATGGTTCTCTGGTTAGGAGCACTTTATGCTCTTGCAGAGGACCCAACCTACACAGCAGCTCACAACCGTCGTACCTCCAGTTCTAGGGGTTCTAATGTCTTCTTCTAGCCCCTCAGACAAAGCATGAATGTACTATGCGGATGTACATACAGGCAGATTACCTGTACATAGGAAATAAAAATAAATGAATCTTGTGAATATAGAAACAACATATGAGATAATAAAAGGAGACCACACCTACCCTCAGATTTCATAGCAGGACACCTATGTGTGGAAATTAAAGACAGATTACAAAGAAGGGTCATTTCTCTATTGCCGTAGACATTCAGACACCTAGTGAGGCTCTCTAGAATTGTTTAGTTTAATAGGTATTTCCACATAAATATTCCATGCTTGCTTCAGAAACTCCTAGCCTTCTTTTATCATAATATATTTGCAATTCCCACTATATTTCAGTGTCATCTGATGTAACTTGTAAAGATATAATTGTGAATTATCAAATATTTAAATTGTATTACTGGAAGGCTTCTTGGTTTTTCAGGAGTGAGGCTTTAGGGGAAAGCACAGTTTTAGGCAAGGCGCCCTCAGAGCAAGCTGGACAGCATCTGGAGTTGGCAAAGAACAGGGCCTTAAACATTTGCATTAGTTATTCTGGAAATCAATAAGTAGATTGTCTAATTGTCTAGGAACAGATGTAAGATCTGAATTCTGCCTGTCTCGATGGCATGGCTTTTAAAAGGGCATAAACATAAATAAGTCTCAGTTAAAATATGCATCATGTTGATAAATCTGAATTCATAAAGTACACACAGAGCTTTGAACTTACAGCCTCAAGTGACAGATGAGCAGTACAGACATACAGGAAAGCACTTCGTATGAAAACTGCCCAGTGTAAAATGGGGCAGAAACACATTCAACATTCTTATCACCCTCAAGTCCAAATGGATTACAATTTAGAACATATGCATTGTCAGTTATGCAAAATGGACACAACAATTTCTCCAATAATTTCCTACTGTTTGGGGAATAGTTTACCCTTATATTTTTGAAGACATTAAACGGGGAGAACAGAAAGAAAATATTCCAATAATTTATTTTTGTTTGTTTGGCTAGAATAGCAAAGCATGAAACCTTCACTGAGCCTAATTAGCTCCTCTACACTAGGAATCCAAATCTCTTGGATTCGGAGCCCGCTGACCAGATGGTGCAGCGTAACATACGGCATCTGAAATAGAGGCTGGAGTTCAGGTCTGCAGGCCCCAGGACAGCAGAGGCAGACTGCACAGTGAAAGTGATACACGCAGCTCTAAGGCCAGCGCTGGCAATGGCTGCGCCACTCTGCCAAAGGGCAAGTCAAAGCCATCTTCCTGAAGCCTGAGGCTCTACCTAAGCCGGTGGCTGCTGACTCTGCTTTGTCCCTCTTGACGATGGGAGGAGAAGCCACTGTGAGGTCCTGAAGAAAGAACATCTGAGGAAAGGTAGAAGCTGTCTCCAGACGATCTGTTTCTGACTGTGCAAAACGATAGGCCTGTCCCCTAAAATACCTTGCAAACAAAGGAATCTTCTCAGAAATCTTCTTTTGTCCTTAATTAATGAGAGTGAGTGGCCCACAATCTGCCTTATGACTATGCCTGACGGAGCTTAATGGAAGAAAAGCTTAATTGCAGAAGAGCAATGGAAGAAATTCACTAGAGAAGGCTTGAAACCTGAAAGTTATAGGCAAAGCAGGCTACCCAAATGGAAATTGAGCTATTTAAGATGTCTTAATTAGATTTAAAGTCAGAGCTTAGAGAAACTAAATTAGCTCTACCGAATCAGATTAGAAAAAAATCTTAGATAAAATGCATAGTTATTATTGGATTACTCAAGGTAGTTGGTATGGTTCTGTCCTGATGGTTCTAATCCCAGTCTTTATGACGAATTACAGCAAAAACAACAAAGGAAGTAGTTAGCATGACCTTTTAATAGCATCCCTTTTAGTCCTAACCTTACAGTAAGAAGTTTTAACAGCTGCTCTCCTGCCAAGTGTCTGAACGAAATGCAAAAAGAGATAAGCAAGGAGAAGATTAATTTCAGTTTTGTTGGAAAGAGAAAACAAAAGGAAACAAAGATGCCCATCTATTTTCCCCCTGAGAGTTAGGAATTTACATGAAATGGCTGTGATTCCCAGTGATGGCGACACCAGTGAGGAGAAAGCCCATCATGCAGTCAGCGCGCTGTTGTATTGACAAGATAAGGGCGAGGAGAGGATTAGAGCCAAGAGTAAAGGAGGGAGGAAGAGCGAAGAGAGCGTCCTAGGGAAGGACAACCCTAAAGCTTGCCTCCTGTCAGTCATAAGGATTGGGCATGATGGCTCTGACACAGAGCTGATAGTGTATCTTAGATCACCGTGTGCACGCTCTCCTGTAAGTTGTATAATAGAATCAAGATAAATGAACAGGAAACAAAAAATAAGGGCTCAAAATGTAAATTGCACACTGCGACAAGCACTGTAAAAAAAAAAAAGTCTAGAGCCACTAGAGATGACAGCAGGGCCATGAGATGTGGGGGAGGGGGTCACTTAGGAAGTGAAATCTAAAATGAGATCTGAAGCTGGAAGGAGGAGCAGCCAATCCCAGGCTGAGGAAGCAGTCAAAGGAGATGGCTCAACTAGTCAGGCAGGGGACAGGAGGAGAAGGCGAAGAGAGATGCCCAGAGTAAAAAAAAAGGGACAAGTTCATGTAGACTGTTGACTCCATATGAAGACTTAGGACGCTAGTGTAGGACAGAGTCCTTGGGGGAGAATTAAAACGAAGGTGACATGCATAGACTGGCATTTGTTTCAAATGTTTGATTTATTATTAGCATGTGTGCGAAAGGGAGGAGATGGAGGCAGGAAGAGGGAAAGGAAAAGAAAGCACATGCCATGGCTTGCTGAGGGAGGGAGTGGAAAGCTCTCTGGTCAGTTCTGTCCTCCGCCAGGTCTCCAGGGATCAAACCTGGTGGCCAGGCTTGCATAGAGCAAGCTCTGCTGCCTGTGTAGCCATCTTGCCAGCCCTAGACTGACTCTCACTCTGGAGACAAGCCATGAAAAGAGAGAAGCCTCTGGATTCCCAGGGCTTGCTGAGTCCTCCATTCATTTAGTATTCATACTGGGAAACATTTTCAGCATTTCTTGTTTGCCATTCTCACTGAGCAAGAAAGAAATGCAAAGATCAATAAGGAAAGAGTTTGCTTTCAAGAAATGTAACACGTTAGTAAATAAATATGATTGATCAGAAACAAATGTTTGATTATAGGTGTGTATAACATGCTAAAGGAGATGAGGGGGTGCAACTTCACAAGATAAACACTAAAATTAGCCTTGCAAAGACATAAAAAGAAAAACATTCTAGGAAGCAGCAATTAAAAAGTATTGCAGGACCAAAAGAGTACAGGATTGGAGGCAAACAGGAGAAGCCTGGTGATTCTTATACAAGAGCAGAAAGAGACCAGGAAAGGCAGGTCATGACAAACGGGTGGGGCACACTATGTGCCAAGTCTTAAATTTAGTCATGTGGGCAGGAAGCTTGCTGGGAAGCTACAGACTTCTAGTATATGCTGCCTGAGGAAAATGTAAGAGTACCTCTGCTTAGACATTTGGAACAAGAGCCCCAGAAAAAGAACCCCTGGAACCACTATTTCCTATTTCCTCATTTTGTCTGGGAAGTAGATGCCCTTCTGTCTCTCAATCCCTATCACCTGGAAAGAATTTGAAACTTGTGCCTTAACACAGCCTCTCAATCCACGAGCCAGGAGCTTGATGCACGAGGCTAACCGTCTAGTCTGCCCCCACCCCAACCTCCTCCTCCCTGCTCTCTTTCATTCCTTGTCCCTGTTATTTACTTCCACATGTGGCCCCTCAGCACCTGGCATAGTGCCTAGAATGAAGTCCATGTTGAATTAATACGAATTGAACGTTCAGTTCTGAGAAAGGCAACGGGTGACTGAGAATACAGGTCAGTTCTTTGGTTTTGTTATTTTTGGAGAGAATCTTGAGAAGTATCAGCCGCACCCCCCAGCTTTCAGTTTCTGACTTAAATTTAGGGGGGCATAATCATGGGTAGTTCTAAAAATCCCCCAGGTGGTTCTACTCTAGGGACCTACTACCCGACTGTTGATGCCTCAGGAACCTGTCCTAACATAACATTTTAGCTCTTTCAAATTACTGTATTCTATGAGGTAATTTCTACTTGTTTTTCTCTGTCCCTCTTAGTGCTGTGGTGGAACTTCCTCCCCCAAATCCCCTCCCCCAATTCTCTCCAAACCCTGCCGCACTTGAGAAAGTTTGCCAAATAATGACTCCTCCCCAGAGATGCTCAAGACTCACACAGGGAATTTAAACTGCCCCCCCCCCCGAAAACAGACACGTGGTTTTCCTGTCTCTCTTTCCTGTTTTCTCTCTGGAGGACTGGAAAATCATCCAGGAGCATTGTATCCATTTAACCTGGGCTTTTTCTAATTCGGTTTTATTTGGTCTGATTTGGATTGCTGTGTCTGCCAGTGGAGAGGCTTATCGGTGTGCAGAAACTTTCCAGTGAGTTTCTTGTTGTTGATGATGAAGGTTTTCTTTTAGTTTCATAGAATTTCTTCCCACCAGGCCCTCTCTCTATTGTGTATACTGGAGTTTGACTCGATTGTCAAATACTTCATCCCAAGCTGCCATCTCCCTTCATGATTCTGTGATGATGTCACAGAATTATAATCACACAATCACCAGTGTAGTAATGTGAGCACGGGGAACACTTAAGAGGTGGCTGGGTTAGGAGGACAGGGCTCTGCTGTCATGTGAGGGTCCTGATCTTCATCACAGAGACCTCAGTGATCTGCTGAAACCTCTTCCACTGCAGAGGATTCAGTAAAACAGTCATACTAGGAACAGCAATCAGCAACCACTACATGTGTCTGCTAGGAGCTTAATGAATTAAGAGGCTTCCCTGCCTCTCTCTGAGAGGAATACCTTCTGTTGTGTCTAAGCCACTCAGATTATAGTATTCTACTGTAGTGGCCAGAACAGACACACTGTCCTGGGTAAATGTTCTACAAATTAATACCATAACAAAGTGATTTGAGATCATAGTTTTACCTGCTAGTAATATAGTCTCAATGATAAAAATAGTCAATCTTCCACCCTAATCATTTAACTTCAAGAAATCTGAGCACCCAAATAGCAAACAGATTTGTCCCAGATAACATAGGTCATAGTTTCTTAGAACAGTTGTGTCTGAAACCAGCAGCAGGATCCTTCCTACTTGGGTTCACAGCTTCTCTCAAACTCTGATTTGATCCCTTCAGTAGTAATATTTCCCTCTGTTATTAGAAAAATTTACTCCTATCTTCTTTTACTTGGAAATAAGTAAGTGCACAGTTAGTAAGCTAATGTATTCCTAACACATTAGCTGCTGCTCAAATCCCTGTGACCAAAATTACCATTTCTGTTACTGACCCAGAGTCTCCAGATACCATCTGAAATAATCAAATCAGACAATTAAAATTGCTGAGTCACCAAGTCCTGCTGGTCTTTGACATTTATGTCTTCAGTCTACCACTGTTATCGCTGGAGTTGAAGGTCTCTTTAGTCAATGTCTTTAAAGTCCATTTAGTATCTTTCTGATGTCCCCTTTATTCAATCCTTCATCTTTATCACAATTAAAACAACTCTTTTATGCATCATATCCTCAAATATTGCATTACCCTATCATTTACAATGTGGGTACCCAAATAGGTCACGTGTCATCAATATTCAAGAAATGTTTGTTGAATTATAATTATTTTTAAATAAACTAAACACAGTCTGATAAACTACATTTTTCAGAGATGTTTCATTAAAATTTAGGAAATCTTAGACTCACGTAATGAAATATTTAATAAAAAAACTTCTTAAAATACACAAAATGGATAGAGAAAAGCTGTGGGATTATTCATACAGAGCAACCACCTTTCTCTTTTACTTTCATTTTACATTCTGTTTTAAATATATTTATCTTAGCCTAAGTGCAATAAGTACTTACTTAAAAAAATAGTAATATAAAGCATAAAAAAAAGAAAGATGAAATGCCATGACTTTCTCTAGCTAATCAGTGATTTTTAACTTGATGTGTAAATTCAACATATGCCCAAACGAAATCCAGCAGGTTGTTTTGTGGCTACCGACAAAGTGGTTCTGAAGTTTGTCTGGGGAAGCAAAAGAACCAGAACAACTACTCAACACTGAAGGAGAAGAAAGTCAAAGGCTAACAGCACCTCACTTCCAGACTTACTACAGGACTTCAGAAATCAAAACAGGCGTGGTATTGGCAGAGAGAACAGACAAATCATTTAACGGGACAGAACGGAGAGATGAAACCATAAATAGACCCACAAATAAACAGTCAACTGATCTTCGACAAAGGAAATTCACTCAGTGGTGAAAGGATATTGTCTTTAGAATGGCGGTGCAGGGTTGAGGACAGAGTCAATAAATATAGACAATTCCAGAACAAGGCATCCTCTTTTTTAAAAACAAATGAGTTGTGACCCATTTGTTAAGCCCTTCTTAAAAGTAAGTCAATATTATAAAATCCTAAATGGTAACAGAAGAAAATGTAAAAACCTTGGAAATGGTGATGGCTTTTAGAAAAAAAAAAAGTTTCCATTAAAGAAATAATTGATAAGTGAAAGAAATAATTGATAAGTTGAATTTCATTAAAATTTAAAACTTATGCTTTGCAAGTTAATGTGAAAGGAATGAAAACACGAATCACACACTGAGAAAAAGTATTTGCAAAAGAAATATCTGATAAACATTATTTTCCAGAAAATAGAGAGACTACTAAAATTCCATATTAAAAAAATCTGCTTAAAAATAAGCAAAAAAAAATGGAAGAGAAACCTCATCGATAAAGGAATAGAAATGCTGAGTCTGCATACACAATGGCGTCTCTGCAGTCAAGTCACATGTCA
The DNA here is from genome assembly GCA_004026605.1 of Ondatra zibethicus. Classification (NCBI taxonomy): domain Eukaryota; kingdom Metazoa; phylum Chordata; class Mammalia; order Rodentia; family Cricetidae; genus Ondatra; species Ondatra zibethicus. The sequence continues at coordinate 16,299 of PVIU01014861.1, read as the reverse complement.
ACTTGACCCAAGCTAGTGTCATCCAAGAGGGAGCCTCAGTTGCACCACTGCCTCCATAAGATTGGGTTGTCAGCAAGCTGGAGGGCATTTTCTTAATTAATGACTGCTGCACAGGTTCCAGCCCATGGTGGCTGGTGTTGTCCTGGGTTCTATCAGAAAACAGGTGGAGCAAGCCATGAGAAGCAAACCAGTAAGCAGCACCCCTCTATGGCCCCTGCACCAGTTTCTGCCTCCAGGCTCCTACTCTGCCTGAGTTCCTGCCTGGATTTCCTCTGATGATAAACTATGGAAGTATAAGCAAAATAAACCCTTTCCCCTTGGTCTCCTCTCAGTCACAATAACCTTAACGAGTAGAGGAATTGGTAGCAGGATCTTGGATTATTTCCTTGACAGACTTGACTGTGTTGCTTTGGGAAGGACTGTGGAAGGACTTTGGAACTTTGGACTAGAAAAGTCACTGAGTGTTGTCAGCTCAAGTGGCCTGTTTTGTAGGAGCTTGGAAGACAATGCTGAGAACAGAGAGATGACAGAAGTCTGTCTCGTGAATTTCAGAGGAAAAGCTTAAAGACTCTTGGGGGCCAGTGGATGGTTTTGAATGAAGAGCTGGAGGTTCTGGTCAGCTGGGCTAAAGAACCATCTGTGACTGACAAGAAAAAGGCATCACTCAAGTAAAACTTCTGCTTTACTGGGACACCTGATGCTGGTTAGCTGGAGATCAGGAATTGGTGATGGCAAAGAAGAAATCAGCATCAAGGAGGTACCATCTTTTTGGAAGTGTTTTTTAGGGGAACACATAGAACCAGTTCCAGAGGTTGCCAGGGCGGCCCCTCATGCTAGCCGCAGGGCATAGTAATGTGTGAGAGTGGTGCTGGTTTTGAAGGCATCTTGGTTTTGAAGTTTGGCTGAGAAAGCCAGTAAGCAGCACTCCTTCATGGCTTCTGCATCAGTTCTTGCCCCAGGTTCCTGCCCTTTTTGAGTTCCTGCCCTGGCTTCAGTCAATGATGAACTATAAAAGTATAAGCAAAATAAACCCTTTTCCTCCTCAAGTTGCTGTAGGTCATGGACTTTCATCATAGCAATAGTAGTACTAAGACAGGATTCAACATTACATGTCATCAAGGAAGTACCAAATAAAACCAGTGAGCTCCCACTGTATACCAAATAGATGGCCACAATTCAAAATATTGATGGTGTCATACCTTAGCAAGCATACCTAACACGTATCTGGGACTCTAACATGGCATATCCATTTTAAAAGGAAGCTTGTCATTTTCTTACAGAACTAAACACACTCCTTATATCATCCAAAAGTTGTGCTCCTTGATATTTACGACCTGAGTTAAAAACTTAAGCCCATACCAAAGCCTGCATGCAACATTTTGAGGCTTTGTTCACAATTATTAAAATGTGGGAGTAGCCAAGATGTTCATCAATAGGAAAGTAGAACACTCATGGGCTATCCAGACAATGAATACTATTAATCATTCAAAGGAATGAGCTACCAAGCCAAGGAACTGCATCTAGAAACATCAAATGTGCACTAACAAGTATCCACCTGATAAGGCTGCACAGTGTATGGTTGTAACTGTATGACCTACTGGAAAAGGAAAATCCATGGAGACAGCTAAAGCATTGGCAGTTTCCAGGTGTCAGGGGAGGCAGAGGGTTAAATAAGAAAAGCACAGAGGATTTTTTAGGTGTGATATTTCAGTGGGGGTACACGGCATTGTCAGACCCACAGCGTACAGAGCACCAAGAGTGAATCCTAATGTGAACTGTAACTTTACCTAAAGGACGGATGGCTGCATGCCCATCAGCTGTCTCCTTCTGACACAGAATGTGCAGAGTGGGAGGCTGTAAACAAAAGGGGACAGGTAATGTACTGTACTCACCCTTTAATGCTGTGAGTTTAATGAAGGCTATTAATTGAAGAATATCTTAATGTTTGTCTGACCTCTTGGTATGAATTAATTTAGTCACCAATAAAAAAATCGCAACAGTAAAACTACCAAGAGATTTGAGTATACTAAAATATATGTATCTGATATTAAAAATCTGATATCAAACTGCAACATAGAAAAAAAGATTTTCTCCAAATGTCTCTTATAATAATCTGTTAACAATCCTCTTTATAATTGAAAAGAAATGAGTTCCAATCTTTAAAAATTCAGGAAAGAAAAGGTGAGAGATGAAACAAGCACATAACAAACATGTAAAGACATGCTCTAATTGTAATCAAACAGAAATGCAAATTAAAATAATGCCACTTATTAAATTAATAAATAACTGAAGGAAGTGATAGAAATTAGTCAGGTGGGTGCCCCACACACTGCCTTGGGGATTACACAGCAGTAAACTTTTGCAGAAAAGTCATTTAATGATAGGACAAGATGAATGATGAGTCTTAAAACTGTTCTCATTTTTAACCCACCAATTCTATCTCTAGAGATCCGGTTCATGTCAGAATAAAATACTTACATACACATAAGACACTATAATGACATGATATCAGTATTTATAAATATGAGCAAAACATGCACAAACAAGTTAGTAGTTTCTAGTAGCTAGTCTTAAAATGGTCAAAGGACAATATTCAGAAGACTATTTTATGGTAAAGAAAAATCAAAGTAGAAATGAAAATATAATAATTGGTCCAGAGACAGAGACAGACCTATAGAATTCAGGGATATGCAAAGATTAAATATTTATCTATCTAGAACTTGAAAGAGAATCAATAGGAAAACTCATAGAGACAGGTATTACAATGCCTATAAACAGATTTAGGAAAAAATATGTATCTTCTATAACAAATTGGAGATTATAAGAAATATAAAACACGAGCATTTGTGATCGACAGTCAGAAAGAATAAAAAGACTGATGAATATTTATTTCACAAAATTAACATAAAGGATAGCAATGAGAGCATACTTGCAAAGACTTGCTCTCCATAAAATGTACAGCAAGTTTAAAATTAATAAGAAAAGGAAAAATTTACCAGTAGAGAAACCAAAAGATGGAAAAAAACTTTACTAAAGGAAAACTGAAAATTATGCTAAATATGTGAAAACGTGTTTCTCCTCAAACAAAAAAACCCAGAAATATTTGTAGTAGACTACAGATTTTGAATGTGCACCTTCAAATTCTTGAGGTTTCAACTCAGTAACTTATTTGAAGAATGCAATTTGGCAAGTGCACAGGATTTATGTAGTGAGATGATCTTTACATCAAAATTCATGATAGTGAAAGAAATGTATTAGACACATCCAATACACTGCTTCACGTTTACTGCATTCAGCACAGAGGCGGCCCCATCAAGGTGGTGCAAGCCACAGAGAGAAATTAATACCCCGTGAGCACACTTTAGCCCATGTGTGACAGGCGTCAGCAGATAAATGACTCTCCCTCCTTCCGTTGTTGTTCTGAGACAGTGTTTATGTTGCCATTTAGAACACCATTCTGCAAGACAGAGCAATCAATTACGATGAATATTGAGTAGCCCTGTTGGTGAGGTCTAAATCATTCTCCTGTGAGCCCACCTCTCATCCGTGTCTTCTTTCCCTGTTTGCTGGCATTAACTCCACGTGACTGGACTTACACATAAAGTTATGACAAGGGGCACTTCTATTTGCTTCTGTTTCGGCTAAGACAAAGGAGAGAATGCTGTATCAGTTGGGGAGATTTAAACAATGGAAAAGGCAAAAAAGGTTGAGAGAGAATCCTTTATATTGGTTTGCTTAAGCAATTTGGATTTAATTGTCTAAGATAGTTCTGACACGACTTTCTTTTCCGGGCTTTTGTTACCCCTCTAATCAAGTCAAAGTTTATCCTCTTCTCCCTTTGAACTTGGGCAGGGTTTTCGAAGTGACGGGTTCATGAAATTTAGAAAGACGATCAACATGGCTTCTGAGGGGGATATAAAAGGGGATGAGACTTCTAGGAGGCCCTCTCTCTTTCAAGATACTTGCCTTGTAAATACAGCCATCATTTCAGGAGCAATTATTATATCATAACCATAATAGCAGAAAGTCCGAAGACTCTGAAACTCTGTCTCATTTGAAAGAAAAATGTTTATATGGTCAAGAAACAGATGGTTAATGGCTAGATAAAGGATAGGCAAACACATACACATACACGTACATATCCGTGTGTGTGTGTATGTGTGTGTGAATATTGCCTGAAAACATGAGGCCTCTGAGTCAAACACAAGACAGACTATTACAGCAGAAACTATAACAGCAGAAACATATATTGCATGGTTTCTCCAGTACTCTGTGCCTGTAGGTCAATGTTATGATAGTTCATGAACATAAGGTGGGGGTATATTAGAGGGGAGGAACCCCAATATTTGTAAATTCTGAACATGTTTGGAGCTCTCAACAATAAGCCAATCCTCCCCTCAGGAAACAGAGAACATCTTTCTTTTGGAATGTATGCAAATCTGGAGAAGAAAGGAACATGCCTTTTGTCTGATGGTATTCTAGATCATATCTAGAAAAAGATGTGTCCCTGAACTTGACTGTCCTGGAATGTCTACTTGTGAAACCGTTCCTCTGGTTGTAGATTCCTTTGTTCGGAGAACCTCAACCACACAGAAGCATGAAATAATATTCATGGAGAATTATCTCCCAACAGAAACCCCAGCCATACAGAGAGCCCAAATGGAGGCTGTCCAACCAACAGGCCAAGCTCAGATCTAAGCCAAATCCAGCATCAATCATCAGATACATGAGTGAACAAGTCTGCAGGATTCCAAGCCCTAGACTTTGATCCGCAGAGCTCATGCTGAAGTAAAACTTTAATACTCAATCCTTGGAGATCCCTGCCCAAGACTGAAGAAGCTGGAATCCTCAATCAGTACAATTTATGATCAATATGCCATTCAACAATGTGATAAATGTCTTTAATAAATTAAACAAGCAGTTGAGACTGAAGTGTTTAATTTGATTCAGTTTTTGGAGATAATTCACACACACACACACACACACTTGACAAATACTTGCATAAAAAACAACCACACACCAAAAATTACATTATACAAACATGCTTATTCTGGTAGAATTGTAAGTTTCTTCTTTATATTTGTATGCACAGATATATTTCTTAAAACATCACTACTTCTTTAATCTGGGAATAAAACCTGTGTTTCTTTTGCAGAATTTCGAACATCAATCTCTGGAATATTTAGTATGTTTTTTTACTTTTCTCTCCCAATCAATTTTCTCTAGAGTAAGTACTGAGCAGACATGAGGTGATGTGGGGATGATTACGGTAACAGTGAGGATGCTTTCTGGTACTGGAATGTGGCTGCCTTTACAGTAGACATGCTGGCCAATTTCCTTACAGTCTTTGTTACTATGTGAGATGTTCAAGTCATCAGAGCACTGGAGAGCACTGTCCTACACGGGCTGCAGCTAGAGTTCATTTGGAAACTTGATAGTGACTTTTAAGGATTTAGAGTGTGTGTGTGTGTCCATCCATGGTGATTATGCTTTCTAAAACCAGCTGGAAAAAACTGATTTCAGGAAATTTTTAAAGTAAATAATTTATAATTATCACTATTAAAAAATAGCAGACAAAGTTTCACTGAAGATTCTTCATGAATTGCATCTCTAGGACCCACACGGAAGAAGGAGAAAACCTTCAAATTGTCCTCTGACCTTTTCATGCACACCTCAACATGCATAACCCCACCCCCACATGCAAACAAAGAAAATAAAATGTAATAATAAAACTAAAAAATATTGACTACTGTTATGTATCAGTTGGAAACTAACACAAGGAATAAATCTGAATATTATCTATGCTAGCTTTTACCAATCCCTCTGTAAAGAAGCCTGTGGAACAGCACTGTGAATACATATGAATAATACTGGAAAACCCACAGGAGAAAGTTATGTTTTTGTTATGATTTCTTCATTTAAATATTTGTCTGTTAAAATTTTCTTCACTAAGAATCAGTCTGTGAAAAATGTGGATATAAATGTAGTTTTGCCTCTGCATCTTCATGATGTTGTAACTTCAAACATACTTAGGGCTTCACTGAATAATTTTGGATTACTGAACCTCAAATCTCAAAAAAAAAAAAAATAACCAACCCTCTCCAAAGAATTACAAGCAATGGGGAGTGAGTGGGAGATGTGTCCTCTCCAGAGTGAGAGGACCAGTTGGCTGTCAGCTGCTAAATGTAAGGACCGAAAATGCACATACAAAGGACACTTCATGGAGTCAACAAGTTATGGTTACGAATATATATGCATATAGGAATACACGTATGTATTCAATAACAATTCATGAAAAACAGAGGAGGCACATATGGAAGGGTTTGGAGGGAGAAAAGAGAAGGGAGCAGGGTTGGAATTAAATTAAAATCTCAAAAACGAAATGAAAAAAATAAAAACAGAATCTGAGGGCATGGAGTAGGAGGGTCAAGAAAAGGGCATCTGGGAGGTAAATATGATCAAAGAACATGATGTCCTCAAATGAAAATGGCTTTATGAACCACACAACTACACAATGAATGTAAATGCTTAGAAAAGAGAAAGGTTAAATAATAAACAAGACATGTGATCCCACCATAAATACAACTTTCAGTGCAGAGAGTTCGAACTGAGAGACTCTAGAAGATATCCAAACTGTCAATAAATGATAGTCGATGGTTAAAAAAAATTAAATATTCTACCCAATTAAAATAATTTTATAAGTGATAATTGATAAGTGAGTATGCTAAGATTTCCAAATGAATAAGCATTTAAAGACATATCCACACCATCAGAAAATAAAAATACAGAAGTCCGCAAAACGCGCTCATCATGTGATGAGATTACACCACATTCAGTACCTTGAAATTGGATGGTTTGTCTAGTGTCTTGTGTGCTTCTGCTTGCTCACCTCTGGCTCAAAACAGTCTGCAAAGGGCTGAACATCAGTGACTAACCACAGGCTGGACATCAGTGACTAACCACAGGCTGCTCAGCAGCCCTACTGCCTACCAGAATACACCTAAACATGAGCCAGTATTGAATAAATACTATCCCTTGTCAAAGAGAAACAAGGTTTCTAGAGCTTTTTTGCTGCTAAGAAACACACAGGGTATTTTCCTGAACTTGTGTCAGCAGTGAAGACGGTGAAGCTACAGTTATAACACACATGATTAACGGTCAGTTCCATCAGCACAATTTGAGGAAAGAAGCTAAAGTAAAAACTACACAAACATATTAAGTCAACTAAGAAAATATGTACTAAAATGATAGCAGACCCAGGATGGAGCAGAGATTAAAGAGTAAACAGAATGTAAAAAGAAATCTGACTTTAATGATTACTAAAATTTGAACCCAAGGGGGCAAAGGAGCTTCTACTAGAAAATAAAAAGTAATGGCTAAGCCAAGTTATAGAACAATCCTCGTGCTCTGTAGGACTGAAGTGTTTAGGATACTAGAGATCATGTGCCTATGGAGTGATAGGGTATTTGAGCTGGCTGTTCTTTTTTCAGCTTACCCAGGCCTAGGAAGAAGGAGACTCATTTGAGAAAATGCTCCATCAGGTTGCTTGCAGGCAAGTCTATAAGGCCTTTTCTTGATTAGCAATTGGTGTGGAGGCCCCAGCTCACTGAGGACAGTGCCACCCCTGTGCAGAAGGTTCCTGGGTTGAATAAGGAAGCTCTAAGCAAGCCTTTGGGAAGTGTGCCAATAAGTAGTATCCCTTCATGGCCTCTGCTCCTGTGTTGAGTTCTAGCCCTGACTTCCTTTGATGAAGGACTGTGAGCTAAAATACACCTTTTTCTCTCCAGGTTGCTTTTGGTCACAGTATATAACCCAGCAACAGAAACCTAACGTAGACAGCAGTGTAAGGCGGTGTGTTACGGCATGAACTCTATATTGGGCATTTTTGCCTCCTCTCCCATGCCAATTGCTTGACCCAACAAAAGTCAGCTTACTTCTCATGTGGTGTAATAGCCAGGATAAAGGGAACCATGTCTCAATTTCTTTTTCCTGTTTCAGACTTAGGAACTACCGCTGGCTAGTGTTTTGGCAATTTGACACTAGGTAAGAATCATTTGGTGAAATGAAATCATAATTGCGATGGTGTCCCCACCAGGCTAGCCTGTGGGAGAATGCATATGGGGTCACCTTCTTGATTGATGATTCATGTGGGAGGGTCCTGCTCATTGTGGATGGTGACACCCTTGGGCAGGTAGTCCTAAATTGTATAAGAAAGTAGGTTGAGCAAGCAACACTGGGAGCCAACAGTAAGCAGTACCTGCCTCCAGGTTCCTGGCTTACTTTCTTGGGTGATGGGCTATGAATTGTAAGATGAAATAAATACTTTACTCCCCAAATTGTTTTTGGCCATGGTGTTTCATCACAATAGAAACCCTTAAAAAAAAAAAGACAGAACCATTAGGCAGAAGCATACCCAACTACACAACATAAGAATGGAGACAATGCTCCAAGGGGTATTTAATACCCTTCCTTGCCTGTCTGTTCCACATGAATGACACATCTGTTCTCCAATACAGACACACCACTCCTCTTTCCTTCCAAACTCTGCCAAGATTTACCTTCTCCAAGAGTCCTTGCTAAACATATCTCACATATTTTGATCATTATAACCAGTCCCACAATACTTCATTTAGTTATGCCACTCCTTAAAGTAAAAAATTAGGTATGTACTTTTCAGCCTATAACTTCATTTATATTTGTGTATCTATCTGGCAACCTCTATATAAAATATACTTAATATAGGAACATTACTAATTAATCTACGCCTCATAAAATAATATGACAGGTCAACAATTAAAAACTGTATACTTGTATAAAAACATTTAATGGTTACTTTTGAAAATATACACAGTCTCGATTTGCTAATATCTACTATAAGATTTGAACTGTTCACTCACAAAAGCAACCTCCCCGAGTCTTCCAAAACAATCAAATTTGTAGATCTTTCAGAAAAAGAAAGTAAAATAAAACAAGCAAAAGCTATATCAAAGCTAAAAGGTAAGTAGACTCATCCTCAATCTCTTAAAATGAGATTGTGAGGAAAGGGAGTTCCAAAGTCTTATTTCTGCTGAGACAAGGATCCATTTTTGTGTCAGAGTTAAGATATCCATTTATAAAGCATGTGTGGATTTTGAATTGTTACAAGCATACTTAGTTAAAGGGAAAATGATAGAATTGCCAAGATCTGTTGTAAGAAATGATCTTGCAGGTAAGTCAGCCATGCCACCTAGAAATTGAAGCAAGACAAAAGTGGCCTTCGCTGCGGTGATGTAGAAAGGAGCTGGCATTACTTTATTTGATACAAATTCATGAAAGAGAAAAACCAAGCTCTCATCTTACAAAAGCTCAAAAATTACACAAGTGTCTTGAGAAGCTGGGAAGATCTGACATGTCAAATCGATCGTTAGAGAAATTGACTTGGAAAAGGAACGATGTCCACTTTGTCTTCCTTCCTGTTACAGAAATACCTGTAGTTATGGTGAATGAACATCAAGATTGGCTTCGGGACGTTGCCAATTAAGCAGCCAAGGCTGGGATCAGTGACCTACTTTAATAAGAATTACGAACTCGGTACTTCAGGACTCTTAAATGTGGATGAAACGGCTTGATGCTCATTACTCAGGAGTGGTATAAAGGAACTGGGAGTCCTGGGACCCTCCAGCTGCCAGAAGAATGAGTTATCATTAACATGGATGGAAAAAAAACCAAAAAACAAAAACCAAAAAGCCGCCTCTGGCAGACAATCCCTGACATTCCTCCGACTGATATTAAATAGCACCATGTAACAGGTCACCCTGTTCAATTGTCTGGGGTAACATCTAGCCATTCACTTATCCAGCAGCCATCTGGAGACCTGCACAAGCTCACCATTAAGGCTTTCTGGAGAGCATTTTTGTGCCAGAAAGAACATTTCTCTAAAGATTTCAAACTCAAAACTACCTCTGACTTGCTCTAACTTGATGTTTGAATTCATCAGTGACCTAAATACTGAGGCACACTCAAAACTCCATTTGGAAGAATATCTGACTTGATGAGAGGACATCCATAGGAGCTTTTCATCCAGCCTAGAATACTGGGGTCTGGCCTTTAAAATTTTCATAACGGGATTTAAAAAGAAAAAAGCTTACCACGTGTGGGCCTGTACGTACAGACACCTAATTAGCGCTATTGAATGTCTGCTTTCCAGAATGTCTTCAGAATTGAACTTGATTGATTCCGATTACATATATGACTAACATAAAAGAAACTGATAAACAGAACTCGCGAGTGGTCACACGCTGCTGAGACTAGTTGCATTAATATCGTATCCGTGCTGGTTAAAACAGAGACTCCAAGCTCTCATCTCAAACCACCTGCATTGAAATTCCAAGAATAGAGCCCGACAGTTGGTATTTTTAATGAGGACTCTATCTAGTTTTTCTGAGTACTCAAATTAGAAGCCCCAGACTAAGGGACTGAGAAGGAGCCCACGTGGTCCTGTGGTGCTGGAGGCCCTTCTCACTGTGTGACGCTTGTAGCCTGGTAGACAGTCCGAGGTCACCACTTGAAGGACCAGCTTCATTAGCACGTGTGCTCCAATGTTCAAACCTCAGCTTTTATTTCGATGACCGTGCCAGTCTTTGCCTGCAGTTATTAGGAAGGATGCAGCTAAGATACTCTTCACATTAGCTTTATCTCCTTTCAAGAGACAACACAAAGTTTCTTACTGTATTGTGAAGCTTGGTGTTCACCATTTCTCTGGCTGACCCCAACCAGCGGAATGAACAGCCAGACTCAGGATTCTTCCCGGATCACGCTTTATTGGAGAGTACTCGGTTGAGGAAAAACGGGAGGCAAGAGAGCCTCTAGGTTGAAGGGAGAGCGGAGGCGAGAGAGGGCGAGGTCTAACATGGCGGCTGCTTATATAGGGAGATATGACGCAACTCGCGCCTTGATTGGCTGCTAAGTCCCGCTGGCACCAGAATTCTCGGGATTGGCTAGGGACACTTCAGGTTATTTGCGCATGCGGGAAGCGCCTGGACGCTCAGTCCTGAAGCATTGCCATATATGGAATTTGTTTACCTCCAAACTGCGAG
>PVIU01014860.1:0-50350 GCA_004026605.1 Ondatra zibethicus | reverse complement strand
GCCTACTGAGGGTTGCCAGCTCCTCTCTGCTCGGCTCCGTGGGACAAAGGAGGCCCCCTAGCAGGGGACTCGCCCTTCCCCCAAGGCCTCAGCCCGGGTGGGCCGAGCTCAGGTGCAGCCGGGACAGGGTCCAGATGAATCAGTGGAATCTGGTTGGGCGAGGTTCCCGGACCCAAAGGCAGGCCTACTGAGGGTTGCCCACTCCTCTCTGCTCGGCTCCGTGGGACAAAGGAGGCCCCCTAGCAGGGGACTCGCCCTTCCCCCAATCACCGGCATCTCTTTATCCCCTGTACTTATTTTCCATTTACAGATAATTTAAAATCTCTGTGTTACCCAGCTTTGCTCTCCTCCTCTTATGACGGATCCAATTGGGAAATGATTGAGCTTGTGTAATAAGATATTCTGTTCATTGAGAGATGGAGAAAAGTGGCAGGGTCCATCTTAAATGGCTACATCTGAAATAAATACTGTTTTGCCATATCCTGTGCTCTTCTGTTGTGCATATTCCTAGTATAATGTTCAAAATTAATGTCATACAAAATTGATACAGGAACATCAAAGGCTCTGTGGCTTAGAACTTAAAAGGTTAGGAATAATAAAAGGAGCTTTGTTTTAAAAAAAAAATGCCTCTTTTTCCTAGTTTTTACTTTGTCTTCTGTTCTTTGGTAGTGATATATTTTCTAGGTAAGCATTCAGCAATCCTCAAACATGAACCAATAGCTTGGCTGTGTTTTCCTAGGTCTCCACATCTCCTTAGAAGTAAATGAGAACCATGCTTTGTAGAGTGCTTCAGTAAGTAAAATCAACTGGGGTTGATTGGGCTTGTTGGCAATTCAACTACAACCGTTTTGTCATTTGTTTTTCCATTTTGTTTTGGTTTTCTGTAGGTAATGATTTGGTTTTTTGAGACAGGGTTTCTCTGTAGCTTTGGAGCCTGTCCTGGAACTAGCTGTTGTAGACCAGACTGGACTCGAACTCACAGAGATCTGCCTGCCTCTGCCTCCCGAGTGCTGGGATTAAAGGCGTGCGCCACCACCACCCAGCGGTAATGATTTTTACTATCCAAAATATTACTAAACTGGAAAGCCACAGTGAAGTTAATGACAACCTTTTTCATTGTTGTATTTTATACTTTAAGATTATTGTTACTGTAATATAGCTGAGTACGATAAACAAAAAAATATGCTACTCCATTCAGTTACATGCATATACGTACATATGTACGTACATACGGTCCTGCATACATATCCTAAAACTAAGTCTAGGAAATTTTAGAATATTGTCATAAACCATTTTCTGTGGTTCATTGTAAAGAATTTAATTACACATCTTATTCTGTAGTTAGTACTGCTTCTATGTTTCCTCATTTCTATGCTTTGCAAGCAGACTAGTTTTGGGCTTAACAAGCTCAAAGCCCTAACTTTAATCACCAGGAACAAAAGTAAATGAGAAGGCCAGAAATAGACTCCATGAGAAAGGGTTTCAAAGTCGGTTCCTTATAGGATTTGAAGTATTGATATTGTGTCTTAAGTCCCTTACACATTGTTCCAAAAGTAGAACTTCATAAAATAAATACATCATTTTTATAGTTTATCTTTCATGGCACATTGTTGGAATAGCGTCAAAGTATAAAACTACAGCCATAGCTAGGATTGTATGTAGCTCTACCGCAGAGTACATGCCTAGCATACACAAGACTCTGGGAAACCGAGTCAGAAACAGAAATCAGAAAGTTTAGATCTAGGGAATCAGATAAAGAATCAGGCCATGTGTGTGTGCTTTTCTCTTGCTGTATCTCGAAAGCTTGTTTGTTTTTGTGGGTGTGGATTATGTCTATCTATGCACCACATGTGTGCAGTGTTCATGAAGCCAGAAAGGGCATAGATCCCCTGAGACAAGTTACTCGCCAGGTTCTCTGGAAGGGCAGCCAGTTATCTTAACCACTGAGCCATTACTCCATCTGCAAAAGCTTCTTGTCATAATTGAGAAATGCCTGTTGAAAGTATATAAAATGTGAATATACAGTTTAAGGAATAATTTTAAAATAATCTAATCAATATTGAAATTAATAGATCACTGATATCAGAAACTTTCCTAATCCTTCCCAAGTCACAGATATCTTAAACCCCTGGTAATTACTATCGTTCTATTTTTCCTTGTTCTTGTGGTATTACCCCCCTAAACAGAGAGGGTAGTTCTGCCTACTTCTGAGCTGTATGTAAGGAATCGTTGCATTCTTCTATGTCTTTGCTGTGGTTTACCCATGCTCATTGTAGCCATATTTTATTTACCATTGCTGTATAGTTTACCTTTGCATTAATATACAAGTTTATGTTGTATTGACTGTGAATGATAAAGATGTATTTAGTTTAGGATAAATATAATAAATGTATTTTGTTTTTCTTCCATTGCAAATAAGATGGCTAGGATCAAACTTGCTTGATGGTAGATACTTTTTAATATTTTAGTTTTGAAAGTAAAACCTAATTATATCATTTTCCCCTTCCATTTTGTCCTTCCAACCCTTCCCATGCACCATCCCCTTGCTCTAATACTCGCTTTCTTCACACTGAGGTCAATTTGGATGGGTTTTGTTTTTGTATTTTGACAGTGTGGTGGATATGCAATGGTATTTCATTGACTGGTTCCTCTGTTCTCTTCCTATGGGGGTAGTGGGGTAGGTACCTTTTTCACCTGGCCATTTCCACTTCCTTTTTAAAAGTGTGTTGTCAGATCTGCTACATATCTTCCTTTTGTGTTGGCAGTGCTTTTCCTCATTGGTACATGAAAGATCTTTATAAACCCTGTTTTTATTGTCTGTAGAGTTCTAAATATCTTCTGTTCTGTAGCTGAAGGTTAGATACCTAGCAGGACTAGTCTTTTGTTTCACAATACCTCGTTGCCAGCCTGGGGGGGTCTTCTAAGATTCCCCTCTTGTCTCCTAAGCACTTTAGTTTTGCTTCTCAGGATTAAGTCGTATTCACGAGGAGATGATTCTGAACATCATGGCTACATTTGTGAGTTGCCCAAGAGTCCCAAGTTTCTGTGCTATTGTTATTTTTAGCTGAGTCTTTGAAAGGTGACTAGGTTAAAGGAGGTCAGCCATAGTACCAGTATCCACAAAGGTGGACATGACCTGACCGAAAATGACTTTTCTGGCTCACACTAGAGGTCCAGGCCAGATTGAGACCCAGGAAGAGGTCCTACACAATTTTCAGTGCTGTACATTTGGTCTTCCAGTGTCCATACCCATGAACAAAATAGAGTTTCACTCCTTTAACATCAAAAAAAAAATCCTAATGAAAATTTTAAAAAGATTTTTTTTAATCCTTAAATTTATTTGATACTTACTTTGTGGCCCAGGATATAATTTTTATGAATTTGGAACTAGTACATTCTGTAGTCATTAGGGGCTGTGTGCTGTACATATCAGTGACATCAAATCTTTTAATATTAAATTTTCTATATCCTTATGTGTTTTTAATAAACTATAGTGTGAATTATTACAAGTTATACTAAAAGTCACCTATTTATTTGCTTTTTTTCTCCCAGTGTGTGTTTTTGTTTTATATATTGTGAGGCAACATTAGTAAGTGCATGTGTGGTGGTTTGAGTAAGAATGGCCCCCATAAGTTTATATATTTGAATGTTTACTCACTAGGGAATGGAACTTGAATTTGAAAGGATTAGAAGGATTTTGTGTTGTGGCCTTGGAGGAATTGTTGCACTGGAAATGGGCTTTGAAGTTTCAAATCCTATGCCAGACCATGTGTCTGTTTGTGTGTGAGCGCACGTGCAAGCACCTTCAGATCAGGAAGTAGCTCTTAAGTACTTCTCCAGGGCTGTGCCTGCCTCTGTGCTCCCACCGGATGAGAATAGTAGACTAAACTTCTGAAGCTGTAAACAAGGCCCCAATAAAATGGTTCTTTTCATAAAGTTGCTTCGGTCATGGTGTCTCTTCACAGCAATCGAACAGTGACTAGGACTGTAAATCTGGCTTGTTACATTTTCCTGCTGAATTGTATTTAATCAACGTGAGTTATCTTTGTGCCTTAAAGTCTTATCTCTAGCCATCTTTTAGGTCAGTATTCTCATGGAATAATTTTTCCATCCATTTTCTTTGACCCTTTACATATTCTAATTTTTAGATGTTTGCCTAGTATGTACCACAGTTGTTTGGATTTGGTGGTCAGGAGGTGTTGATAATCTTTCCCGACAGTTGCTCTTCCAGCAGCTGTTACTGTTTGACAGGCTGTAGTTTTTCTCCGCCATCCTACAGAGCGTATCTCCCCAGCATCTAGAATGTTTTCACCTTCCTTTTTATAGTTGGGTTTTATGTGGACATTTCCATTTTCCCCAAAATCTGTTTACTGATTGTATGTTAAATTTTTTATTAAAATAAATCATAGTTTCTGTTTTCTTAAAGGATAAGCACTGTTTTCTCTTGACTAGAGTTTTTTACTCTATTAAATTCTGTCTGTTTGCACAAAATAAAACTAACCTCAGTCACTACCTTAGTGATTAAGACTACATATTCCCCAAACAGCAATATTTCCACAACCAAATAACTCCTGTAGAACGTTGCCGCTCCGGCCCTATCTGAGTCGACCATGGTTGGTCAAAGCACCTTTACTCGCTCTCATTCTGCTGTACACTGTTTCCCTTACAAAACTCACTCTTAGAATCCAGTTTGTGAAGAAAACCAGAGTAACCCATGTGAAAAATTGAGGTTGTCAACAGCCTCAGGTATCAGACATGTTTAAAAGTTTTAAACAAACTTTTAAAATGATTGGGGACCTAGACTTCATGGGCCAGGGACTATTTCCTGTGTTGACTTGCCAGATTCATGAACATATAGTTGTAAGTTTTAGACTTCTTTATACAGGTATCAACTTTGTTTCTCCAACTTATATTTCATCATACAGTTCTTTGCATATTTTAGTTCAGTTGTATACTACAGTGTCTGAATTCTACAAGACAGTAGTCAATGCTTGTATTTTCATACACCTATGTAACTTTCTTTTATCTTTTTCATAGCGTTAACATGTTGAAAGTATTTATTCTGAGCTGGAGAGATGGCTCAGCAGCATTGGGGAATATTATTTTCAGTTGTGTGATTTTTGTTTATGCTGCACTTTAACTCTGTGAAGCTGTGATTGTTTGCCTGTCTAAAACACCCAATAAAGAGCTGGCTGGCCAATAGCGAGGCTCGAGCAAGGATAGGCGGGGCTGGCAGACAGAATAATAGGAGAAACAAGAGGAGAAGCTGCAAAAGAAAACAAGGAGAGGAGGATGCTAGGGGTCAGTCACCCACCCAGCTACCCATCCAGCCACAGAGTAAGAGTGAAAGTAAGATTACAGAACTGAGAAAAGGGAAAAGCCCAGAGGCAAACGGTAGTTGGGATAATTTACAAAAAGTTGGCAAGAAACAAACCAAGCTAAAGCTGGGCATTCATAACTAAGAATAAGCCTCTGTGATTTATTTGGGAGCTGGGTGGTGGGCCCCCCAAAAAAGCCAAAAGAGTACAACATCACACTACACAACAATTAAGAGCATAGACTGCTCTTCCAGAGAACACTCAATTCCCAGCATGGCAGCTCACAACTGTCTGTAACTCCGGTTTCAGGGGACCTAGCACCTCACACAGACATACATGCCGACAAAACAGTAATGCACATTAAAATAAAATCTCTTTTCAAAAAAGATCTAGCTTTTAGAAGGTTTTGAGCACTGTATTTTCTTTGAGGAACAACTGACTTGTTTCTGATGTTACAGCTCATCAGTCTCAGCCTCATTTGGTGAATGAGCTAACACATGCTGTGATCGTGATCAGATTTCTGTAAGTGAATATAACTTTATGTCCCAGATCTAAGAATTCTCTTTCACACTAACTCTCCATTTAAAAGACAGCCTTACTTGATTTTGCATATATTCCTACACAGAAATTTAAGATAATCTCTAACTTTATTGTGTGCAGTGACTACCTGTGGCATATACTAAAAAGGCAAACTTGTGGACCAACCCTCAGAAATTCTATTTCAGCAAGTTGAAGGGAGACTTAAAAGATAGCTCGTTAAATTAGTTTACTGGAGTTCCATAACAAATAGATGAATAAAATTTCCCACAGTTTTGAATCTGAAAGTCTTTAAATGTCTGGTTGATTTGTTTTTCCCTGTAGGGTCTTTTTGGTCAGCATAAGTGTCCATCTTCTCCTTTGGTCTCATACAGCCTTTGCTCTGTGTTCTGACCTCCCTTAGCATCTTTGTAAGATGTTGGAACTAAAAGAATCTTAATCCATTCTATCCTATTTGTGGTTTCATTTTGTTTTTAGGTGAGAAAAACAAGCTAAATACCCTAATAATTTGAACCAAAGATAGGATATAAACCATATAACTTTATTCTGAATTATGTGATTCTTGAATTTTATGACCATAAAAATCTCTGTGAGTTTGAGGCTAGCCTTGTTTATAGAGTGAGTTACAGGACAACCAAGGCTTCACAGAGAAATCCTGTCTCAAAAAAAAAGAGAGAGAGAAAAGAAGAAATCAACTTAAGAACTTGTTTTCAAAGAAGAAAAGTGTGACTGAGATTGTATTCAAGAGATCTAATCTGGATGTTGGGTCTGTATTTTTGAAGAAATGAATCACTGTATGTGTTGGGGAATATTATTTTTAGGTGTGGGACATTTGTTTACGCTGCATTTGTTTAACTCTGGGAAGCTGTTACTGTGCCTGTCTGAAACACCTGATGGTTCTAATAAAGAGATGAATGGCCAATAGCGAGGCAGGAGCAAAGATAGGTGGGACTGGCAGGCAGAGGGTATAAATAGAAGAACTCTGGGGGGAAAGAGGTAGAGGATCAAGAGAACATGGTGAGGAGGACTACAGGGCCGGCCACATAGCCATTCACGGAGTAAGAAGGAAAGAAAATGTGCAGAAATAGAGAAAGATTAAAGCCCAGAGGCAAAAGGTAGTCGGGATAATTTAAGAGAAGCTGGCAAGAAAGGAGTCAAGCTAAGGCTGGGCATTCATAACTAAGACTAAGCCTCTATGTGTTATTTGGGAGCTGGGTGGTAGGCAGCCCAAAAAGTCAAAAGAGTAAAACATCACACAATCTGCACGTGCAGTATTTGAAAGTGGTGTTTATTTTATCATCCTTTAATGATACACGGCTTAGTCTTGAACTAATAGAATGATGGCTTCAAGGAAGAACATAAAAATGAATTGCATTTAGTTCCATGAACATAATATGCTGCATAGAGCATTCCTGCCAGGTGGGCATTTCCTAGTGCATCTCATGTCTGTGGCCGCCAGCCAGATCATTTGACTCATTTGTCCAATCAGGTTTTACCAAAAACCTAGTTAGGGTTTAGAAGATAATGTAGGATTCAGGGGAACTAAATAATCTGCAATGCAAATTGTGTATGTGAAATGTATTTAATTGAAGCCAAGGAGGAACAAAAACCTGGCTTTAGAAAGTAATTTTTTTCCCCACTTAATACAGAGAATTGCATGTGTCAAGTTATGCTACAGACAGCTGGTGGTAACCAGTAAATTGATTTCCTACTGATAAAACAATGAAATTGTATGCTACATTATTTTATTCTTGTTCCCAAACAAGTGATTTAGGGTCAGAGATAATTGTCTTTAAAAATGAAAGTCTTCCTTTTGAAAACAATAAATACCAAGACCTATGGAGGCAGTTTTCACGTTATTTCATGCCTTGTATGGATTTTTCTTCAGCTTCTCACTTATCTCTTCTGTGTTTGGCTCTTGACCTGGAAATTATGGGTGGAAAGCCTTGATTAGTTAATGAAGCAATACTGTTAGACCAAGTTTTTCTCTACTCTCAGTAGGAGCTGTTTTTCTTGCTTGTTCCCAAAACACTAGTGGTGTTATTAAGTTTTACATAATTAGATACAGAATATCCAGATTTTTTTTTAATATTTTTGTACCCTAGACCTCAAATATCATGTATTTTATTATACTTAAGCTTAATGTTCTATATACCTTTCGTGCTGTATTTTGTTATTTTTTTAAAGATTTATTTTATTATGTATACAGTGTTCTGTCTGCATGTATGCCTACAGACCAGAAGAAGGCACCAGGTCCCATTACAGATGGTTGTGAGCCACCATGTCGTTGCTGGGAATTGAACTCAGGTCCTCTGGAAGAGCAGCCAGTGCTCTTAACCTCTGAGCCATTGCTCCAGCCCCTCGTGCTGTATTTTTGAAATGACATTTAAGGTGGTAATTTCTGACATTGGGAAGAATAAATTGAGAGAATAACTCTTGACTATTCTATTTCTATTGCTGTTCTTGCCTCTTGGTATCAGAGAGAAAGCTGGACACTTAGTGTAGCGGGGGTCAAAGACAATTCCAGGTTCTTTTCATTAGTATGCTATGTAAACACACTGGCCAGTTCCACAGCTCCAGATCCCTGAACCGTTAAGTACGGCTACACTCAAGGGTAAGACATTAGACTAAGTGTTCTAGTATTCACACTGTGCCTCAACAAGCAAGTCTATGTGCCAGAAACGATCCCCAGATTCCACAAAGTTTTCTTAAAATGCAATCTTTGAGGGATTGGCCATGGTTTTTCTCAGGAAGTCCTATTTTCCTTCTCTTTCTGCTTTTGAAAATCTAAATATGGTCCACTTCAGAAGCTTTTCTGGTTTGAAAAGGCAGCGTGGGCATCTGTAATTCACTTGTTCTCCCTATTAGTCAATAACCCTAATAACAAAGGAATCAGATGCAAGGGGGTTGTACTCAAAGTTTGATCACAAAGCAAACCAAACCAGTTAAGTCACATAGCGATAATATATGGTTGTCTGTTTTCAAAATCATTTGACGTAATTTAAGTCAGCAGTCCATTTTCAATTTTTTTTCTATTGCCTGTTTTCTTCTTTCCTGGCCCTAACACCCCAAAGAAAATTCTTTCTGTCCATAGAAACCAAGAAACTGAAAACTGAGGGAGTGGGATTTGCTTTTGCATGTTCGTTTTGCTTTGTTTTTTTCCTCTAACTTGTTTGAAGAGACACAGCCCCTAACTCACAGGACAGCAGGACAGCCCTGGCTAAGCTCTCAAGCCATTTCTTTTACCTAGAAGGAACAGTGGTCCTCAGGACAGTTAGAGACATCCTAGAGGTAAGAACTTGGAAAGAGCGCCATCTAGTGTTGTGTTGGCCGTGCACAGATTCCAAGCTTACCAAGAGCTCTTGTACAAAAATCCAAGAGGTGGCTTCTGTTGTTGTAGACAGGAATTTTTATTTTATAAAGATTCAAGTAATGTTGGAATAAAAAATGAAGCTAAATGTAAGTAGCAAAGGCAGAAACATACTTTTGAATTTGCATTGTATCAGTTAAAGTAGGAGGCCCGGTTCTGGATATGTTTTTCTACATGGGGGGAAAAATTATATTTTAGTGTTTTTGTTTGTTTGTTTGTTTTTAGGGCAGGGAGAGTCTCTCCAATTCCTATGTGCCTCTCCCTAGTTCAAGATTTTTTCTTTAATATTGTTAAATGTATATACGTATGTATATGTATGTATACTGATATGACCTACTGAGTTCATTTACCTTTGCTAGCTAGTATGTACCTGTGTCCAGGACTGAACACTTAGAACTGGACAACCTATGTGAAAGGTTCTCCGTGGAGGATCCTGATTCTCCCTCTCTCTGTGGTCCTTGATCACCTGTAGCTCTTCCAGGCTAGTACAGGGCTATGCTAGTAAAAGCATGGTAATGGCACAAAAATGTGCAGACTAACAGAGCAAGACAGAAGACCCAAATATGAGTGTGCTTAACTACAGCCATCTGATCGATACTTGACAACAATGTCGAAAACTCAGGAGAAAAGACTGTGTCTTCAATAAATGGGAAACAGGATCTCCACATGTAAGAGAATGAATCCTATTCCCCAGATTCTTGCTTAGCCATGCTGTTGTTGCTTTGGTCACTATAGTTAGGAAACAAACTAAACATCCCTTAGCTGATGAATGGTAGCTGACAATATGTTGTGTCAAAGGCTCTGAGATCTAAGCTGCAGTATGGACCATTGCCCTAGGACAGCATCTTGAGATGTACAAACCTAAAGCAGCATGACAAAGGTAACTGACTTGGAGCTTCTTCCCACGGCAGTTGAGACAGCTGCTTCACCCTAGCCAGAACAATTGCCTACTTAAAGCAAGTAAGTGCTGTAGAGACTTTAGAAGGACTCAAAGACTAATGACAATAATATTCAGATTGTCCAAATGGAACCTAAAATTAACTGGTGGAAAGTCAGAAAATTGATTTGGGCATGGTGATACATGTTGTTAATCCTAGTACTCAGGAGGCAGATGCAGGCAGATACCGAGTTCAAGGCCAGTGTGGTCTATGAAGTGAGTTCCAGGACAGCCAGGGCTGTTAAACAGAAAAACCATGTCTCAAAAAACCAAAATAAAAAAAAAGAGAAAGAAAGTTGGAAATTCTGCAGAGAAAAAATATGTCAGTAAGAAAGCAGGCAAATGGAGCTATCACATGGACTGTAAAGCAGCTACATTTGTTTTTAACTTGTAGGGTGAGCACTAGAGATCACATGCAGGGTCCTCCCCAGCCTGAGCATAAGGCTCCTGCATCTAAGATGGAATGAAAACCATACTGAAACTTAGAAGGCAGAATATTATAAATAAATTCACTTAACAAAACATAGTATTTCTCACAAGCAAGCACATTTTGGCTTATGCAAATCCAACACTTAATACAGTATAATCAAGTGGGTTTCATGTAAGGTTTGAAACTTTATATAACTTCACCATATTAACCAACTAAGGAAAAACTCTATATGTGATAATATATAACAAATGCAAAAAAAAATCACAAATTTCAGCATCTATCCATGATACCTGAATAAAATGCCATTCCAAGAAGTAGCAATTGCTAAGGAAAGTTGCTTCATTCTGGCATAAGAGGAGGAAGAAAAATGTACTATCATGCTTAGTAATGAAAGATGAAAGTTTTCCCCCAAAAGTTGGGAGCAAGGGAAGGGGGTTTTAGATACTTCAGCCAGTACTGTAAGAAACAAATACAGTGTATGCACGTTGAGAAACATGAGCTAAAGCTAACGCTGTCTGTCATACCAGGAATCCTATAGAAAAGTCTCAAGAAGTCAGGTGTGGTGGTACATAGCCTGTAATACAAGCACTTAGGGGCTGGAGAGATGGCTCAGAGGTTAAGAGCACTGGCTACACTTCCAAAAGTCCTGAATTCAATTCCCAGCAACCGCATGGTGGCTCACAACCATCTGTAATAAAATATGGTGCCCTCTTCTGGCCTGCAGGGACATATGGAGGCAGACCACTGTATACTTAATAAATAAATCTTTTAAAAAAATACAAGCACTTAGAAGGGGACGACAATGTCAGTTTCAATTTCCCATTAAGCTGGAGTTACATGAGTGACAAAGACCAGAAAAACTGCCCAATCAAATTCAATCAATTTTTCTGATCTGTAGAACAATGAACCAATGAAATGGTTATTGATTTAGCCATTGTAGAGGTGGTTTATTATACAGGGTTGAATAATTAACTGACAGAATAATATCCAGGGATGAGGAAAGTTACAATGGATTTTCTACATACTCCAAATTTTATTTTAAGAAATCCCAAGGGTTTAGAGAGATGTTTTAAGAAGTCATTCTTTCACAGAACTCTAGTAGGTTATGTTTTCCCACATACATACCAAGCAATGTATTATGTTGACTATGTGTATATTATGTGTCCATATTTAAGGTCATGGGTTATGGGAAGTTTTCAGAAGCTAGAAACACAGAGAGAAAGTTAGGGATGAGAGGAAAGGGGGCTGCAGGAACTAGTAACTCAAAGAGCAAGTAAAAACACTAAGGGGAAATGCCATGGTTATTTTAATGGTATTTCAAAGCCTGCAATTAGATTCACACAGCAGAAGATGAAGCAATGTTTCAGACTCAGGGAAGAATTTTTTAGAACAAGAATCCAGTGAACCGTGTTACTTCGAGAGTCAAGAATACCATAACAGGCCTTGCCAAGCACACTGTGACCACATCTTAGAGATACTTCCTCTGCTAAGTGTACAAGGACCACACAGATGAAGATCACACTTGATCATTTACCTAAGATTCCTGCAGACTCTGAGCTCTTGTACTTTTTGTATTTTAGGTAGCATCCAAAGACAGTGATATTTTAAGAACTTAGACTTTTAAACCTACTGTTGTTTTAGTTCGTGAGACTTTGCAGATATGCCCTTGGCACAGGTAGACAAAGTTTTTCTTTATAATGTGTAGGAAAAGAAACTGTCTTTGAATGAACCCCAAACTAGCTGGAGACACTTAACCTCTTCTGCTCAGAGCTTGCCCAGTGACTACATGTAGACTGTTGTATAGCTTGCCTCGCTTTGGTGAAAACGAGAATGCAAATGGAGCCAATGTAATGAGCATGTGAACTGTACTGTTGACGCAGGTCTCATTGCTCAGCTTAATGGACTGCTATCTACCACTGTTTTAAAGTTCTTCCTTTACGAAAAAGAAGCCCACCAATTTTGAAGTTGGCCCCAGCTATAACTTGTGTCAGTAGTTCCTCACCATCTGCTCACTCCTAGGTCCTTGCCATCTGACTTCTTTATCTTTATAATAGAATAGCACCATATTAGGTCATTTACTACCAAATGGCCAATCCCCACAGCCTTTGCTTACTCTCATGCATTCTACCCAGTCTCAAGCATCTGACACTATTGTGGGCCCATCCCTTTACATTTCGCGATTGCCACCCAGGAGTCTATATTGTTTTGTTTTCTCCTATTGTCCTTGACCTTGTTCGATAAGGACAGATAGAATGATGGAATGAGGTTAATAGTCACAATGCATGTCTCATAGACTGTCTGGAAGGAGATGCCCCCCCCATGCTCTGACAAAGATGATTGCAAAACGGAGAGCTTGACATTTTAAATTTTTAGTTTGCACTGTGGCATGTTTGGAGTTTTATTTTTTTGTTTTATGCAGCTGTAAAGTGAAGACCATACCGAGGTTGTCATCAGTTGAATGTATGAATGGTCTCAGATTCCCTCGAGTCTCCTTCACAAAATAGTCAATGACGCTGAAAAGGTTTGGGAGTGTTACCTGTGTGAAAGAAAGGAAGAGATGGCTCAGTGCTCAGCTAAAGAGAAACAAGAGATGTTCCCCAGCACTCTAGTGGGGATTGTTGCATATTTCCTGACCTCCAGACAGTCAGACCAAGTAGACATCAAACTTCAATGACTCGCTGAACGGCAATGATTCTCTTAGCCATGTCTGCTTCATCCTTTTTAAGGACTGTGTGGCCATTCTTTGTTGAGGAAATACTCTTAGTATTGGGTACAGTCTGGTGGATAACATTTAAGTATTTGGCCTTCCCACAATTAAAACGGAAAAATGACTCATTTTAGGCCAATTTAATTCCTTCCTAAAATTGGGATTTCAATAGGCAAACAAGAAAAAATGGCAACTCCATAGCCAAATGTTACCTAGTCCCTAAAATTTGCTAGCCTCTGAAATGGTTATAAGAAGACTCTTCTATAGACTGATATTATATTTTCTTAAATTGTACACAATAGGTTTCCTCTACTAGAAACCCCAGTGAATTCTTAAGCATTGTAAGCATTTAATTCTTCATTGTACAAGATAATTTAGGGTCTGTGGGTCACTAAAATCTCTCTACCCTACTGCTCAATACTTTTATACAAGTGAAATCTGGTTAAACCTGAATATCCCAAATAATCTTGAAGTTAAATAAGTCATTGAAATGCAACCTGGTTGAAGGACAGGGTAACAGGTGAAGGAACTACCCAGGCTGTCCATTTTCTTTCTCCTGTGGACTGTAGAGGCTAACCACAAGAAGTGCAGGTCTCCAATTACAAAGGTGCACTAGTTACATTGGTCCTTACTGGAACCCCTTCTGGTCACTTGATTTTATGGATTTAGGGCTTTCCTAGACTTCTGCCTCATTTGTTAGAACTCTGCTTACAAAGCTCAGTTGGAGCCAGGCCTGGTTAGTGCACACCTTTTATCCCAGCACTTGGGGAAAAGAGGCAAGAAGACCTTGAGTTTACAATGGACTGAGATACAGAGTTGGATCCATAGATGTGGACCTGAGAAGTTCTGGAGCCATTCTTGACTACAGTGAGCTGTGCAACAGTGTCTCTGTGAGACAGTCAAAACGTGAGAAATCCTACCTATACATTACTATACAATGCACCTAGAGAAACTAGGGGCTAATTTTAAAGGACTACAGGCCACATCACCACTAGTCTAAACATCAGTTTACTCCTTGTATAATAGGCATAACAATATCTACCTCATGGAAATAGAAAAGATTACATTGCATGTGTAAGTTAACTTGGATATTATATTGACCCTTCATAAAACACTTTTCTTTCTCTGAAGCAGTTATATTGACTAATCATTTGCAGAGAAAGTGGAGGGAAAACCGCTTGGAGAAGCAGGCTCTCTTCTAGTCAATCTCAGCTGCTGTGCTGGCAAGGCGCTCACCCTTTCTGTCTTACCTAGAGGTGTTCATTTCCCTTCTACCATCACTGTGTCTCTTCCCGAGGAAGACTTCTGCTGTCCCACTTCCCTCTGCAGTCTCTAAGGGTAGGTTAGGAAGGCAACAGGAGAAAGTTTATCAACAACAAAGAGATGGCTACGTACGGGTTTCTCCAGGTCGATGGTGTAGTTCTTTCCAGCGCTCATCACTTTGTAGTGTTTGATTCTTGGCATTCTAAAATGAAATGCAAGGTTGGCCTTCTTTTGGTTATACAATTGAGTCAAGGCAAGCTTAATGAATCAAGAATGTGCGCTGAGTACTAAACCTGTACATCTACAGCTATGGCTTAGGCTAGAGCATCCTGTTTCTTCATCGGCGTTACTTTATCTTTGAGACAAATGGTAATACATGAGGAGGTATAAAAAATCTGAGCCACTACATTGGTAAACGAGAAAAGAATAGGTGAAAATAAAAACTAAAACTCTCTCCTTCAGTAACCTATAAAATCTTTTGAACTGGTAGGGATGTAGCCCAGGGTGGGGATGTAACCAAGGGTTGGGATGTAGCCCAGGGTGGAGATGTAGCCCAAGTTCAGCACTTGTCTAACATGTATAATGTCCACTCCCTAAAAGTGAAAAATAAAGTAAACCAAAACCCAAAGGAGCAAAAAGATCTTTTGTGGGCATATATAAGTTAAATAATGTACCCATTATACTAAAAGGAAAGTAAACAGAATTGTTGAAAGCAAATAGCCTTGTTGCATTCCACCTCATCACCAATCCCACCAAACAGCCCTCCGCAGCTGCCGCTGTGCAAGCTCAAATGCTATCCTCCATTGCTGCTAACTTTGTGGATCTCTTAATGGTGGGGAAAATGTCGGTTGCTATATAACAGGTGGTTGGGAATGTAAATACTGCAGAGGCATCTTCAGGTCTTCCCCTTTAGAAATAACACACTGAATTGTTACCACTGCAAATAGCAAGATTTTGTTGTGAACTGCTTCAGAACAAGAAATCCCATTGTGCTCATCACTGCATTCCAACATTATAAATGCATCATTTATAAAGCCAGATCGAACAATATCCGGGCCTCATCTCATAATGCTGTCTGCTGTGAGCTGAGAGTCCCTGCTGAGAAGTCAGTGTCCATGGCAGTTAGTTTTGCATAGAAGCATGTTTGTCTTGAACTTATTTGGTTCACATGGCAATTGTGTTTCACCCAAATGTTTTCTAATGGTGACATATTAACAGCACATCATTTATTTGAACTAATTTAATATTTGCCTCATATTCAGAAGCTAAGTAAAATTATTAAGTTTAACTTGTCTATAGGGTCTTTTCATCTTCTTTTTGGAACCACAACTTTCCCACTTCCAGTTCATATTCCACGAGGGCTAAACTGTACGAGTGTCCTTCCTATACAGGGACGCTCCTCATCTACCATTACATCCAAATCTCTGCTCCTCTGGATACCACATTGTAAAGAAAATCTTTAATCTCAATGGGCTGCTTTCAAAATGAGATAAGCCTTAGCCAAGCTTCTCACTTCAAAAGAAGTGTTCCTTAACAATAAACTGTCACGACTCAGTTTCAGACTGGCAGAGAAAGCGTCTTTGGACAGAGGGCATCTTACACGTGCCTGTTCAAGATGGTTGGCTCTGACTTTATCATTACCCCATCAGGAGAAGATCTTTGTAACCAGAAAGTTCCTGTTGAAAACTCTCTTCAGTTTCACTTAGAACTCCTGTATCCTGAGAATACTGCAACCCTTTGGGAGACAGGACAGTTGGCTTAAACTCTGTTTCTATCATATGTTTCTATCATATGTGCTCTCTACACATCCCCCATGATGTGTGTTAATAGGTGTGTGTATGTGTCTGTGAGTGTGTATTTGTGACAGAGAGAATGTGTGTGTGTGTGCGCGCATGTGTGCGTGCATGCACATGTGTGTGTTTTCAGTCTACATAATGGAGATGATAAAGGTTTACCTCTTAGGATTCTTGTGGGCTAATAACTCGCAAAATCCCTAGTACAGTCCTTGACATATTTAAGGAAGCACTAAATTATACTTATTTTATCTACATTTAACATGTAGATAACATTTATTGTTTTCTGCCACTCCAGTTTGTAAAGCATGGGAAATGCTATGTGTCTCAGTTATTCTTTTGTGCGTGTAGGAAATGTCTGCAGCACTCAACACAAGGTACACAAAGGGCATCATATAATGGGACAATGATTGTTGGTAACAACCATCCCATCATATAATCAATTCTTGGGGAAGCTGTGAGATGAAAGCAGACAGGGGTCAGCAGAAGCTCTTGGGACTTTGGAGTAATGGGACTAGATTCTGACGTCAAAGGTGATGCAGAGAAGCAGTGGCCCTGAAGTCTCACAGGCCTTGTCTCTCCTTTTAGCCTAATTCTCTTCCAACTGTTGTTTTGGTGTGGTTTGCAAAGGAAAAAGCAAAATGGATAAAACTTGCTGTTTGAAGCACTCTGGTTATGATATCAAAAACAGAGTAAATACATGAGAGGTGGCGGTAAACACCTGTGATCCCAGCTCGTAAAAGGCTGAGTCAGAAGAACTACAAGTGAACCCAAATGAGACAGAAAAAGAGAAGCCAGTCTTTAAAGAAAAAGAAGAGTATGCCTTTATATGTGGTTCTAAATATGTTTTCTTAGTTCCTGATCTCAAGTTTTGCAAAAGGATGAATTTGGGGTAAAGATGTTCTACTTCCTCCTTAGCTAATAATGACTTACCAGACCATAATGCTAGCATGGCACCTAGTCGGAACAACTTCAAAGGGAAAAACAAAGTGTGAGGCTTGTTGTAAAAATAGCTTTATGTCTTCTGAATTCTTGTGCCACAGAGCTGGCTAAAGACAGCTGAGGCTCTGCTCTGAGAGGAATCACCTGATGGTTTGGCCCTGGCAAGTTCTGTTTGCTCCTGAGAGCAGCCCTCCTTCCTACAGCTGATCCGTAAACACATGGGGGGAAAGTTACTTTCATGTTCTGCTTTGTAAACCAGTTTGGTCCTACCCAGCTTGTATTTACTGGACTCACTCATCAACTTGCATGGCTGAGCACTTCTCCTGGAACCTCCCTGAAAGATAATGAGCTTGTTTTGTGGGAAACACAGGTGTTTCTCAATAGTCCGGATTCCTGCCACTTTACATTAAGCTCTCTGTTGGCAAGACACAACTCTAATCCTCTCTCAGATTGCTGTGTCTAAGAATCAAGTGACATTAAGTAGAATATATTAAAGCCTGAGCACAGGGGTGAATTTTCTGCTTTGGTGCTTTGCCAGGGTCCAGGACAGCCCAAACTTGGGCTGAAAAAGGACAACACTGATGGGCATCCCAGTGTCTGGAGGGTTAAACCCGGCAGGCCTCAGCCACAGAGAGTTATAGGAAACTGAGGAAATCTGTAGTGGGAGAAGTGGCCTTCCCAGGGAAGAGCACATCATTTGGTTGTCCACTGCCAAATGATGAGCCTTGAAAACATAGATGCAAGTAACATTAAGGAGTGTCTATGTGCATCCAATAACCATTAGGAACATTTATGTTATATGTTATATTTAGGAACACACACATATGCATGCAATAACAATTAGTTGAAAAAAAAGAGGCCTTCAATTTGAAGAATGGAAAAGAGTGTATGAGAGGGTTTGGAGAGAGAGAAGGAAACTGGGAATGTGATTATATTATAATCTTAAAAAGAAGAAAAAAGAAAAAGACCTCTGTTGGTCAATAGCCAGATTCACTGGTAGTTCTAACTTGTACTTCTTTTGGACTTGTTTTGAGATCCCCAGTTAAATTATTAAACAAATTGTAAATTTAAAAAAATCTATAATATTTTATTATATTCTAATGGAGCTGAAAATTTTTTGCGGTGTCTACCTTGTAAAAGCATATGACATTACAGCATATGCTGTAAGATTAAAAATGCTAGTATATAATAAATAGGAATCATAAGGAATCAATCCACAGGAAAGTTGACAATTATTCCCTGTGGAAAAAATATAAAAATACACACACAGATTTGGGAGAACCAGGATCTAATGTATCACCTAACATTCTTGCCACCTGTTCATGCCTACTGCATGAAAACAAGTGTCTATTGATATCAACTGGCAAGCAAATGAAGCTTTGGGGGCCATGGCTCATAATAGTAATTGAGCTACAGTGCTATAATTTTCATTTTTTCTCTAAAATATGTTTACATTTTACTCTATTTATCCACTGTCTTCATGTTCAATCTATTTAGAATGACATATTTATGAAATAAATTTGTAGATTTATTGGTAGACACATTATAGTAAATAAATAGATTATGAGCCTAACAACGAATAGTAAATTCAAAAACTCAGTGTTGTATTTATGTTTTGTATAAGACATAGTCACTTATTGAATATTTAAATGTATGACAAAGCATCTATATTTAAATCATATTGTCAGTTGTGACAGTGTCACCTAAGTCAGAATCTCTATTAAAATGTGGAGATTTTTAGACTCTGAAAGTTGGAGTGGACTTAGAAGGTCCAACAACTCTAATTATGTGTAAAATTATTTTGTGTGTATGTTACACATTGCAGCACACGTACATGTGTGAACTTTCTTGTGGACTCCAGAGATCAACCTTGGATGTACCCTCAACCTTCTTTTTCAGACAAGGCTTCTAACTGGTCTGCAACTTGCCAAGTAGGTTCGGCTGTCTGGCCAGAAAGCCCTAAGGATCTGCCTGTCTCCACTTCCCTACTCTGGGATTACAAGTATGTGTCAGCATCTGCCTTATCTTCTTCCTTCCTTTTTGCCTTTCTTGCTTCTTTCCTTCCTTCCTTCCTTCTTTCCTTTCTTCCTGTCTTCCTGCCTTCTTACCTTTCTGCCTTCCTTCCTTCCTTCCTGCCTTCCCCCCCACCCTTCTCTCTCTCATTATGGAGATTGAACGCAGAATCTCACATTTGCAAAGCAAGCCCTTTCCTGACAGAGCTAACTCTTCTTCCCTGACACTTGCATCTAAGTACATCTAAGTGTTACTGGCTTTATCAAAGGTAACCCATTTTACAAATACACACACACACACACACACACACACACACACACACACGTTTAGCAAGAGGCTCTTCAGTAGGCCTTTTTATAGGTAAAGTATGCAGACACTTTCTGGTTCCTGAACAAGAGGTATTCTGCTTCTGGGCATGTGCACTGGCTGCCTGGAATTGTCTTCCCCAGCTACTAGCATGGTTTGGTCCCTCACTTCCTTCCAGTCTCTGCTTAAATTAACTGAGTGTCGTGTGAACACTGTATATTAAAACAGCAGCAATCCCAGATGTGTTCTCTTTATTCCCTGCAACGAGCGAGATTTGCTTCTGTCACTTCTCAGGCTTGTGTTTATATTTGCAGCCTTGGCAGAGCATGTACCAGGTACTGACTAGAATACCATGCTCCTAACAGTATGCTAGCCAGATTAACTAAACGTACTCTATCTCCTGTCGGATAGTGATGGAGTAGTTTTTGCTGTCACTGCCAGGCCTCAGGATCATATTTCCCAAAGAAGGATTCTTCTCCAGCATCTCGGTTGCTTCTTTCCGGGAAACTGCATAAAAACATCTGCAAAGGTGAGATAAAAAGGAAGACAGATTTTTAAAAAAACTAATGAAGATCATTACTTGGAAATAATGCTAGCTAAACACCTCGAGAGATACAGAGTTACCTTTTAAACAAAGAGAACACGAAAAGAAACCTACTAATCCATGTATAATCATGATTACTGTTGAAAACCTATGACAGCTAACAGCATATCCCCAGTCTCAGTTCACAACAGGGTCTTTGATTAATTCGTTGGTGCTTTCTTTCAGGACTCCAGAATGTCCCAAGACTCCCCTTGTCGATCTATTTTTGTTGTTAATCTGTTTGTTTGTTTTGAGATAGGGCCTCAATATGTAGCCCTGGATGGTCTGAAACTCACCACATAGACTCTGCTAGCCTTAAACTGAGATCCACCTGCCTTCCCCGCCCCCAGTTTGGGATTAAAGGTGTGCACCACCACAGCTTAGTGGGACTCTGTTTTAAACCACTGACATTAAGACTATATCAGAACTGACTACATTTGTATAATTTGTTGTTTGTTGGGGTTTTGTTTGGTATTTTTGAGGCAGAATTTCTCTGTATAGCCATATAGCCCCAGCTGTCCTGAAACTCGCTCTGTAGACCAGGCTGTCCTTGAACTCAGAGACCCTGATTAAAAGCATGCCCACCACTCTTGATTTATAATTTGTGTTAAAATGGTAGTATTTTTAGACACAAAATTAAGAGATAAGGCCCTTCTTGTTTTATAATACATGTTATAGTTAGTGAAATATAGTAGTCATGTACAACTTTGTATGTGATACACCCAAAATGTTAGCGGCCAACATCTTCAAGTGCTGTGACAAGAATTAGCTTTACTCTTCTCTTTATTCATCTGTACTAAGCACATTACTTCTTGTCTTGGGGGAAAAGAACAAAAAGCAGTCCATCTTATTTTTATTCTGTGAGTTGATCACTTGTCTAGATTGAGCTAGCAATATTGATTAGCAGGCGCCAGTGGCTTTAGTACAGGAAGATTGTATAGAACCTAATATCAGAGATGGAGCCAGGACACGCTTTAATGACAAGAGCGCCAAGATTTCCAGAAGAAAACACCCATAATATTTTCAGCAATCAAGAAGACATATGTAGGATGCTTCAGAATCCAGATGCTGTTCCATTACTGTTTTGAACACTTTATACAAGGTTTTCCTCAGAGGCCAAGTTCAACGCTCATTGATCAATCAACTGAATTCAATATTCTAAGATTTTTAAAAGATTTGGTATTAATGATGAGAAATAATCCAATTATGGAAACACACATACACATCTTTTCCTTCCTTCTTCACAGAAACTTTAATTTAGGTTTGAGCTCCGGAAAGATATGTATTTAGTCTAGATATGTGGGTAGAAGGGGATTTCCTCTGTGGTAAGGTTAGTTCAAATGTGCACAATGCTGATCTTGACATAGGAGAGGAAATGTAGCTGATGCTCAGAGACTAAATATCCCCAAGATACTTACTACCCGTCATGTAACAAGTTCAAGTGGGTAACACTACCTGATGATTAGAAATTAGTCTTAATAAATGAATGAACGAGTCAATTGTGAACTTACGCTGGCATTGGGTTCGGTACATCCACATCATCTTGTTCTGGCTCCTTCTCTTTCTCCGCAGGCATAACTGGCAACTGTTCTGTCTCCAGCCTTCTTTTCTTTTCTCTCTCTAAGACTTCATGTAGTCTAATCACTTGCCCAGGTAGAAGTGACACGTGTTGAGGAACTGACAGCTGAAACCAGTTAGAACAGTAGGCAAACGACAACCATAGCTAAGTAGCATACTGGTTTTAGTAAAGATGAGCTTGTTGGCCCTGAGGAGTTTTAGTTGCTTGTCAGAGATGAATGGATAAAATAATAAATGGAAGATTTCAGTCTAACGCGGATATCCTAGAACTGGCCCTGTATTGGCTAGAACCTGCAGGGAGTGTCCGGCCTTCTTCTAAGAAGTATTCAGTTTTGTTTGTTGTTTGTTCTCTGTTGTGGCAGGGTCTCTCTATGTGGCCCTGGCTGTCCTAGAACTCACTCCATACACCAGGTTGGCCTCATACTTAGAGAGATCTAACTGCCTCAGTTCCCCGGTGCTGGGATTAAAGGTGTGCGCCACCACTGTGCCTGGATGGGGTCTTCTGTTTTGATTTGGCCTCAGGGCAAACAAAGTACACATACTTTTTACTGTGAGCTAAGTTGCAACCAATCTCTCATTTCTTATTCTGAACTCATTCGCTTAGCAATGCCCAAGAGGCTTAATCGCTCCCGAGAGATACGTTATTATCAAACATGGGTTTGAGATGGGCGTAGGAGCGGCAGGTTTATTGTGGTCTGTTTATAGTGTCCATTTATATTTTAGCATGTTGTTACTTCTCGGCATGCTTTTGTTTGTTGTTTTTCCCTTCTGGAAGTGCGATTTTGATTGAGTCACCCAAATCTGTCCTACTGAATTGCTTTCATACCCAGTCTAGTGCTTCATTATGCTCTCTTGGAGGAAGAGTCGGTGCAGTGAAATATTTTTACAAACGACTTATTCACATACAGTGATTTGATACTATGCCCCAAATATTTACAGAGTATAAAATAAAAGACAAAGTGTCTTAACTTAAAAATTCACATGGCATATATTTTATATTATATTAATATGTCAATGTTTTATTTAAAAACCATTTCTTTCTATCTTTGAAAGAGGAAAAATATAAAGGAAATTGCCAAAACTTCAAATACTATCAGTGAGTCAAGAAGAGATATCAAGACTTTTCCAGTGGTTCAGTGTGGATGCCTAGTCGCATACCCTTGGGGTGCTTACAGACACCCAATGGCAACCTTCGGGACCTTTCTGTAAGAGGGAGAAAACACAATTTTCCTGTCTCTTCTCCAGCCCCATGCATGTTTAAAAGTCTCTTTTAAGGCCTCAGAGGGACACCCTCTCTGGCAGTTGAAGCTCCACCCATTTTCCTGTAAAAGGGTGATTGATAAGAAGAATCAGCACCAATCTCTTGGTAAAGAGTCCAGCCTATTTTATGACCACAAAGGCTTTGTTCAGAACTCACATGGGTAGAATGGTCATTTGAGCCTAACCTGAAACTTTTCATTTCCTCTAAAAGTTTTAAAGAGCATGGTGTCTTAAGTTAATATGGCGCTTGTTACCAAAGTATCTCATGTTTTGAAGACAGTTGCTGCTGTGGCTTTATTCAAACTAACGGTACTTTATCTCACTGCAGTAGGCTCACTCTGAGCAATGGGTCTTACTATTTGCCTCTGATCAGATGCTGCCATTGAGCAGGTAAGCTTCCTTTTATTTTAAAACACATGTAACAAGTGTTTAAAGATGATTTTTCATTTTGATGGTTTCTCTCTTTCATGTTGTCTATTTCATTCACAAAACCAGTGCAGTATAGCATTTTATAAATTTAGAAGAGAAATGTTGGAGATTATTTTATAATAAATTACAAATGTCAGCATAAACAAAGAACCTACAAGTTAAAAAAAAAATAAGGCAGTAGGACTTGGCCATGA
Organism: Ondatra zibethicus; assembly: GCA_004026605.1. Classification (NCBI taxonomy): domain Eukaryota; kingdom Metazoa; phylum Chordata; class Mammalia; order Rodentia; family Cricetidae; genus Ondatra; species Ondatra zibethicus. Next base: position 26,690 of record PVIU01014860.1, on the reverse strand, counting down.
AGCCTAAGGCTTACAGCCGAAAAGATAAAAGATGTCATAAGTAGATCTCCCTCATCCCCTGCTCACCAGTACCATTATCTGAAGATGAAATGGGCTCGGGTGTTTGCTTAGTGGCTTTAGCTCCTCAACCCACCTGATAAAAATGTAACTTTCAGAAATAAAAGCATGGATTACTATCGGCCTTTTCTAGTTTTCATATCCTCAACCACTTTAATGTACATAGTTGCAATGATGTTAGAAACTATTGGACCAACAAATGAATCAACAGGTTGTAATGATCTTCTGCTGGGAATGGTGACTCACCATGGTAATCTCATCACCTGGGAGGCTGAGACAAGAGGATCAAAAGTTAGAAGCTACTGAGGTCTGTTGAGACCTGGTTCAGCAGACGAATTGAATTGGCTTCTTACCTCTGTTACTGTAAGAATGAAGCCCCTCCATTCTTCCCCACTTTCTGTGTTTTCTGTCTAAAGATTGAAAACAAGGAAAAGGAGAAAATGCATAGTTAATGAATGATCTGTGCTAATTTTAAGGAAGAAGAATTTCACACGATGGTTATATGACAAGAGAGGTGTGCCATCACAAGCTTACAAGATTGCAGGCTAAGGAGATGGCTCTTTGGGTGAAGCATTTGTCATACAAATGCGAAGACCAGAGTTCGGGCCTCTGGAACCCAAGTAAAATGACAAGTGGGCATGGCAGCTCAACTGTAACCCCTGCATCTGGGAGGGGAAGACAGAGGATCTCTAGAGCAAGCTGGCTAGCTGGATTAACCAATCAAGAAGCCATTGGTCCTTGTGAGAGGTGTTGCCTCAATGTATAAGATGGAAGTGAATGAGAAAAGTGCATGCTATTAACTTCTGGCCACCCCATACATAAACACACGTGCACCTACACACACATATATCCATACACATCCAAATAGCTGTGCACACATGCACATATACATGCAAAAAAAAGAGAAAAAACTAGCAAGACTGGCAAAAAAAATGCATATTCTTCTGTTCAGGCACTTTGTAAAATAACACAAAAGTTAAAACTGCAAAAATAAAAAAAGCTCAAATTGTATAAAATCTGCTGCAGGGAGAAATAACATATTTATCTTATTTATTTAAGATAATAAACAGAAATATAAATGATGGGGGTAGGGTGGCTCAATGAGTAAAGTACTTGCTACACTAGTATTAAGACCTGAATTCAAATCCCCAGAAGTCACATAAAGTTGGGCACAGTGAGACACATAATCAAAGTGTACCTATGACAAGCTACGGGGAAGAAACAGGAGACTCTCTAGAAGTTCTTTCCAGCTAACCTGGCATTGTCAGCATTGAACAACTAAGTGACCCTGTCACAAAGAAGGTAGACAATGAGGACCCAAGATTGCCCTTTAACCTCCACACACACTGTGCAACACACACACCATGGCATTGATGTACATGCATTCACACACAAAAATCATTTGCACACATAAACAATTTCTTAGAACAAAACCGAAATGTTTGCCTTTAAATTATTTACTTACTAAGCAAGTACAATTGTACAAATTTATGTCTGACTGAAAAATGGAATGTTAGTAAATTTACCTCTACCATATGCTACTTAAGGCCTACTCTCTCCGTTGTCTTGCTTGAAATTTGGGGGAACAAATGTAAAAGAGTCCAATTCTTAACTTCAAAGGCTGCTTTGATTGCTAATAATAATAATAATAATAGCAGCCAGTGTCTTTTGAGCACTTACAATGCTGGCTACTGTGCTAAACACTTCACAGGCATTACCAGCTTTACCATGCCAAAGAAATATTATAGGTGGCCATTGTTTCTAGGTTTCTGCACTGAGGTCCTGCATAGTCCGCACTAGAAATAAAAATGGAGCCATCTGTGCTAATGTTCCACATCACTAAAGCAAAACTTGTTGCCTGGCCTTCTCGGGAAATCGGGAAAGGAATGTAACAGCCACATCTCCCGTACAGGCCAGTTTGTTCCCTCTGTATGCAAAAGAGTAACCTGCAGATATCTAATGATAATCAGTCATTTTTGTACCATTTGTCATCCTATTTCTGCCTACATAGAAACGTTTGAAATGAGCAACTAACTTTATTACTGGTTATAAATTTGTTTTAGTTTTCCCTATCTATGAATTTATTTTTTTTCTTTTCAGATGACTATAATATTTTACTATATATAATATTTTATTCTATATATATTATATAGAATAAAAAACATCTGGTTCTTGAGTAGACTATAAAACTAATTAAGATCTTTATATAAAGTTGTAATTTTGCCCTTTGACGATCTTCAAAGTAATTCAGCAAAAGGTGTTTTTAATGTCGTTTTATGTATCAGTTCAATATATATATATATATATATATATATATATAGTGTATTGCTAAGTATAGGTATTGGGAACAAAACAAAGATCCTTGTTCTCATGAATTTGAAATATAGCAAGGACTGGGCAGAGGAGGCTCACACCTTTAATCCCAGCAATCAGGAGGCATAGGCAGGCAGATCTCCGAGTTTGAGGCCAGCCTGGTCTACATAATGAGTTCCAGGACAGTCAGGGCTATTACACAGAGAAACTGCCACCCCCCCCAAAACAACAACAACAACAAATGAACCAATATAACAAGGAAGAATAAATAATCAATCTAATAGTGCGTTTAATATTGTTGGAAGGAAACAACTAGGAAAAATAAAGTCTAGAGCAGAGTAAGGCGAACCAATAATGTGACAAAAGGGCAGGTGTCATAGTCACTGTCCTATTACTGTGAAGAGACAGTTGCTAAGGCAACCCTCATACAAGAGCATTTGACTGCAGACTTGCTTACAGGTTTATAGAGTTAGTTCATGATCATCACAGCAGGAATCAGACAGGCAGGGCAGTGGAACAGCAGCTGATAGCTTTACAGCCTGATCCCCAGGCAGCAGGCTGGGGGTGGAGGCCTGGGCCTAGCCCTGATGTAGGCTTTTGAAACTTCAAAGCCCACCCTCCGTGGAACACCTCCTCCAACAAGGCCACAACTTCTGATCTTTCTAATCCTTCTCAAACAGTTCAACAACTGGGAACCAGGCTTTCAAACATGGAAGGAACCCACTGAGTCATCCCCATTCAGACTCCAACAACAGCTAAGTAGAATTAAGGTTACAATTTGGATAAAGTGTTCCAGGTGGACTATGTGAGAGCCTTACATTTGAACAGAGACTTACTGATAATTCAAGAAACAAATGAGCGAAGAGGTTAAGTAGCTAGCCTATGTTTCACAGATGTTGCATAATTCAGCAACTGTCTACCTCAGCATCTGACTCTTATAACTCTTCACTCCATGTCCAAGAGTTCTCCAGGGAGCTTGCTTAAATGCTGCTTCATTATAAACCTCACAGCTCTCAGAGTCAACCAGCAGCTTCCCAGCCTCTCCAATAGTATCTTTACCAATTCCAAGCTGTTCTCTTTGTTATGACTCTCATTGTTGGGTAATTAGCTCACCAGGCTAATTCAGGAACAACCTTGAAAAACACCAGGTGGGATCCTTGACTTTGTCAGAGGACAGAAGCCTAAGGTTTCATTGTGCTTATATACTAAACAAGTAAATGTGCCCTTCTAAAATGCAACTCAGAACACTGGAGTCCATGGCAAAGGACAGGAAATATTAGCGAAGTATTAAGACTCAGCCCCTCTTGTAATTCCAACCACTGGGTAGTAAAGGGTAAAGGTTACCTGTAAACTTTCCTCTCTACAGATTGCTGCTCCTCACTCACCTTCAGTTGCACTTCCTCTGTAGGCAGAACAAGAGTGAATTTTGCACGGCTCTTTTCAGTTGAATTTTGGTCAGTAAGGCATACAAGGTCTATTATATCTAACTTGCCAGCATACTGCAAAGATAAAGGAAAATACTGTTAAATTACTTCCTGGGTCAGATACACTTGTTCTAGCATGAAGGAAAATAATAGGTTTTAAACATATTGGCATTTTGCTTGATACCAGAAAATATGTGTAAACACATTGTATGGTGGTGTGCTGGACTTGAACCATACAGATTTGCAAAGGCCAAATTCAATTTTTGAGAATTTTGCAGTTGGTTAACCTAACTATTATTAAAAGTTAGTTATATTAACACACCAGTAAATAAAATATTATATTAAAATAAGTTTATAATATAGTCAAAATGCAAATTTCATTCTTTTCTAATTATATTGCAATATTTTACTGTCTGTGCCCTCTATATTATTTACATCTTTGTTCTGTGTGGCATAAATAGCGTGCAGCAGCTCTGTGCATTTCTTCATTCTTCATGCTCAATACAGTCTCACTGATAGGCTGAATCTGTCATGGCAGGAATGTTTATACTGTGGAAATTAGTAAAGCATTTAAAAATGAATGTATATTTTATTGATTTGTTGCTTTTCCCAAAGGCAGCCTTTCTAATAATAAGTACTCTGGGTATGAATACATTCTCCATTACATATTTTTCTGTTTTTGCTTTTTCTTTATAAAATAGAATAAAATAAAATAGAAAAGATAAAGTGATTTATTCAGAAACTGTATAAAATCAAGCCATAGTTGCCTTAAGGTCTCTAAACTTGAGAAAATAATAAGAAAATATTAATAACCCAGATGAAACTTCATTAGTTCATTGTATCTAAAGTTGTTTCCTTGTAAATGAGGGAGGGTTGTTGCAAAATACTTTTTCAGAAGTCAAAAAATGTCTAATTCATCAAAGGAGCAGTTTAACAAAAATCAAGGCAAGCATCGTTTGAGAATCAAATGTCTAACAATAAAGAATTATTGTCATTGAAGAGTCCAAGAATAAGAATATAATAAATGAGGCTGGGTGGTGATGGCACACACCTTTAATCCCAGCACTTGGGAGGAGTTCAAGGCCAGCCTGGTCTACAAGAGCTAATTCTAGGACAGGCTCCAAGGCTGCAGAGAAACCCCGTCTCAAAAAACCAAAAAAAAAAAATTATATATATATATATATATATATATATATATATATATATGTAGATTCCAAAAATAAGTAAAAATAAATAAATATAAAGTTGTAAGCCTAGAAGAATAAGAACAGGCTGTTGGCAACTTTCTCAGCAGTTTAACAGTGAGTTACTTTGCTTTACAACTGGCTGCTCTGTTTACAAGACTGAAGCATCCCTCTACAAACTGAGGGTCAGCTCTGCAAACTGATAGTTATCCTTAAGACAACCCCCTGGCCACCCCTGGCCAGCAATTGATGTGAGCTGAGTTAACTTTTATAAGATGGGATGTACATGATTTTTGAGTTTTTGGTTTTATATTGACCCATAAACACCATCAGCAAGTACCAGAGAGAAACAATGTTTTAAACACTAGTTTAACAACAACAACAACAAAAAAACTTATTAACAGAAATTGCAAAGAAGAGCAATTTGTATCTGAGTTTTACCTTGAGATTGTAAAAATTCTTTTGTTATTGCCTAAGCTTGCTATAAAAGGAGGAGTTCAAAAACCTGCCTTTGCAAAAGACCTTTGCAAAAAAACCTTACAAGTCCATCTCTGGCTGTGGTCTCAGCTAGCTGATAAGCTTCTTGTGCCCCATGGAGATTTACTTTTTTTTTTAATTTTTAATTTTTTTTTCCTGGAATAAAGTTTGCTTCTGATTTATTAGACTTTGGTGGTCTGTCTCTATCTTTGCACGACCCCTGTGGACCCAACAGTCATAATAAAAAAAAGTTACAACAACAATATTAAATATTTTTCTAGTTGAGTGCCATACAGCTTTGCAGAAGTTATGCTTCTAAGTCTATAAACATATGTTCATATCTAACACTTTATTTTAGAAAGTCATCTTTTATCACATTCACCAAACGCCACTGGTTATGAATCACCTATTGAGAAATTTCTGTCTCTCAGGTGCAACAGAAACATTATTCTGAGCAGTTGCTCTGTATACAACAGGTAAGCGTTGCCATCTAGTATTAGAAAGACCTAATAAGGGCTTAATGGTTTGCATGTAAGTTGTTTTTTGACAGATTAATCCATTCTTCGCTTCTTTTTCTCTCCTTTTAGCTTTTCTCGATTGTGCCTAGTATAATTCACTGTACTATATCTTTTATGTCTCGTTTAACTTTCCTGGCTCATTTAACTTTCCTGGCTCATTTAACTTTCCTGGATAATGTAGGGCATAAAAACAGAAAAATAGTTTCCCAGAGTGATTTCTATATTGATGGAGTTGAGGCGAAGCTTGGCTCGGCCTATTTATTTTCAAGGAACAAAGAAAACTAAAAATGGAAGAATAAACATGAGGGAACAAAACCAGAACTTAACCACACCTTTGTATGGTGGACTGTCTAGATCAGGCTCAGTGAGTTTTGCTTTAACAAACAGTGCCAATGCATCAGTTACAGAAAGGGAAGTCATATCTTCTAGTTTTAATTGTGGGCTGTAAAGAGCCTTAAAGGTCATCTGTCTAACCCAGCTGTGGGAATCGGCTCTCAGAGTTGTCTTTAAGCCCACAGTTGAACTCACACTGCTGAAAGAGCCCTGCTAAGTGTTCCTTGTATTGAACTGCATTTTTTTTTTCTAGATACTGAAAAGGTCCTGAACTCTTTTCTCCAGAGTAACACTGAGCAAATTCGGTGATCTTTCCACATGACTTCCTCTTAGCCTTTTAGATTTGTAAAGTCGTTTTAAACTGTTCCCTGCTGCAGGCTGGCCAAATGCTTGACTTTCTCAGTTGGCCTATCCCTGGGTTTCTGCTGAGACTGCCTCCCAGAAAACTGCCCCAAGGATTTTCATCCTCTTTTAACAAGATTGGTAGGTAGACAGCTCTTCAGCCTTTTGTTGTGACCTCCTTGTGACAGAGTGCCTAAAGAGACTGCCAGCTCACAAGCCACGCCTGAATTACACCCCTTTTACTAGCTGTATAACCTTGTACCATTGTGTGTGTGTATGTATACAATTTTTTTAGGAGAAACTGCGAACTCAATATTCCACTAACACAAATTATGCAATCAGTTCCTCACATTTGGCACATCTGGGGAAATTTCAGGGGTTAAGCAAATCTCGAATACAATGGAGAAGGATTGTCCTTGGAAAATCATCTTCGAGATGACAGTATCAACCCTGCCAGGTAAGTATGAATGTGTACAATTTCTTACTCCTTAAACTTGACAGTTTTCATTTAAAAATAGGGATTAAGTGGTGTCCAGTGGTGTGTGTGCTTGCAATCTCAGTACTTAAGAGACTGAGGCAGGAGGATCACAAGGTAAGAGGATGGCCTACACAGAAGGCTTGATCAAAAACCAAACATAACAATGAAAACCGGAATTCAAATTTACAGAATTTGCTTGGAAATTAAGTAGTTAATATATATTAATATATGTAATCAATGTAAGGGCTTACTGTGTACAGTCTACTGACTGAAATCCTTCTATGTCCTGTTTCACTTGTTCACTTTTATAGCCTTATGAGATAGACTATGGATTTCATCCTAAATGCAGAGATTTGAAAAATAGGAGTATTGGAGATTTCCTATGTGACTCCTATGTTATTTGTTCCTGCAGATTCAATTGTATGTATCCTTTGACCTCCCAACACTGCACCAAGAAGATCTATATGACATCAGTTTGGCATAGCCTTTGCTTTCATGTTGACTTGGGCCATTGGGGACCTTCAGCAGGAGGTCAGAGTGAGGATGGAGTATAGCTCAATCAAATGTCATGCTTCCCTTAAGTACAAGCTCTCCCACTCTTTCCTCCCTCATGTGGCAATACAGCACTATTTTTAGCTTCAGGGCATCAGACTTCTTTCTATGCTGCCCACTGCTCTGGATGTTTATTAGAATTTTATTAAACATTCTCCAAACTGCCCAATTTGAGATGTCATCTGTTTTCTACCTTGCCCCTTCTTATGCAACAAGTTGCAGAGAGGTTAGGTGATTATCTCAAGATCCCAGTTAATGATGGCAAGACCAGCATTAAAATACTAGGTAATCTAAGCCGTGCAGTGGTGGCACAAGCCTTTAATCCTAGAAGGCAGAGACAGGCAGATCTCTGTGAGTTCAAGGCTAGCCTGGTCTACAGAGTGAGTTCCAGGACAGGCTCCAAAACTACACAGAGAAACCCTGTCTTGAAAAACAAAAAAAAAAACAAAAAAAAAAAAAAAGAAAAGAAAAAAGAAAAAAAATACTAGGCAATCTTTCTGGGCATACCAAGCTCTCAGTCACCAAACTGTACTGCCTCTTGAAGTGATAAGTGAACTTGTTTACTGTAAATCACACAAGGTTTAGGCCAGGGTCTTTGCTTTCCTGGTGTCCCTGGGAAGTTCTAATACACACTAAAAAGCGAAGAATTAATTGAAGACTCACGTCATCATTATTCTCATAGCACTTAGAAATCTGCTTTTAGAGGGTTTGCTTTTGTCCAGGAAAGTTAAATTGCAACATCATATGATGCTATGGGAATCATTTTGTTTTTTTTCAGATTATGATTGCGTTCCATAGTGTGCTAAGATTTGCAAGAAATGGAAGTTAACATTTGCATTAAGCAATTTACACCCAAAGGCTAAAATTTCTACTTTTAAGCTAAGATTTTATTGTCTAGGTCAGGAAGATAAGAACAAAAAGTTATAAACATGAGTTGACACCTTCTGAGTTGTTCAGGGAATTGTCACTCTGATCCCACTGTAATTGATAGGCCCACTCAGATTTACATTTTTTTAAACATCTTTATTTTGGGGTGATGGAAAGAAAATGGATAATAGATTATATGCCAATGGTCTATTGAAAAGTTGAACCAGGTGAACATGTCAAACTACTTACTATTGTGCTTTTTCTGTCAGTATAAAAGAAAAGCGTGGTTCCTCTCAACTCTGTCCAGTAGTGTTTGTACTCCTGTGGGAAAGAAATCATAAATACCACTTCATCACTGCATATTCAACTTTTTTTATTTTCTGTTTTATCTTTTGTGATTGTGTAATATAAAATTATTCTCTATTCTTCACATTTTGCCTATTTTTAAAAATTATTTATTTTATGTGTGTATGTTTGTGCTCCTGAGAGCACAATGTGGGTGCAGAGGCAAAGGAGGCCAGGAGAGGATGTTGAATCCCTGGGAAGCAGAGTTACAGGAGGTTGTAAACTGCCCGATGTAGGTGCTGGTATTGAACCCAGATCCTTTGGAAGAGCAGGAAGGGCTCTTAACCACTGAGCCATTTTTTAAATTGATTTTATTGAGCTCTACATTTCTCTCTGCTCCCCTCCCTGCCTCTCCCCTCCCCTTCAACCCTCTCTCATGGTTCCCATGCTCCCAATTTACTCAGAAGATCTTGTCTTTTTTCTACTTCCCATGTAGATTAGATCCATGTATGTCTCTCTTAGGGTCCTCATTGTTGTCTAGGTTCTCTGGGATTGTGAGTTGTAGGCTGGTTTGCTTTGCTTTATGTTTAAAAACCAACCACTGGGCTGGAGAGATGGCTCAGAGGTTAAGAACACTGATTGTTCTTCCAGAGGTCCTGAGTTCAATTCCCAGCAACCACATGGGGGCTCACAACCATCTGTAAAGAAGTCTGGTGCCCTCTTCTGGCCTGCAGGCATACATGCAACAAACAGAACACTGTAAACAAAATAAATAAATAAATCTTAAAAAAATAAAAAATTAAAAAAATAAAACCAACCACTTATGAGTGAGTACATGTGATAAGTGTCTTTCTGGTCTGGTTACCTCACTCAACACTGAGCCATTTTTATTCTCTCTCTCTCTCTCTCTCTCTCTCTCTCTCTCTTCCCTTTCTTCCCTTTCTTTCTTCCTTCCCTGCCTCCCTGCCTCCCTCCCTTCTCTTTCTTTCTTTTTTTTTTTAAAGACTTATTTATTAATTATGTATACAGGGTTCTTCCTGCATGTGTGCCTTCAGGCCAGAAGAGGGCACCAGATCTCATTACTCATGGTTGTGAGCCGCCATGTGGTTGCTGGGAATTGAACTCAGGACCTCTGGAAGAGCAGTCAGTGCTTTTAACCTCTGAGCCATCTTTCCAGCCCCCTTCTCTTTCTTTCTTTCTTGAAAATATCTTACTTAAAAGCTCTTGCTGGCCTGGAACTTGCTATGCAGACCATGTTGGCCATGAAGTCATAGAGCTCTGCCTCCCAAATTCTGGGATTAAAGGTGTGTACCATCACACCTGGCTATTCGCTGAATATTTTGCCCAGAAATGTTTTTAAATTACCATGCATATTCCTATTATATGTCTTTATTTATTTATTTATTTATTTATTTATTTATTTATTTATTTATTTATTTATTATGTATACAATATTCTGTCTGTGTGTATGTCTGCAGGCCAGAAGAGGGTACCAGACCTCATTACAGATGGCTGTGAGCCACCATGTGGTTGCCGGGAATTGAACTCAGGACCTTTTGAAGAGCAGGCAATTCTCTTAACCACTGAGCCATCTCCAGCCCCTATATGGCATTCTTAAGCATTTTAATGCTTTATTTTGCAGTTGATTTATTTTTAAAAAATATATATGTTTATATATATATATATATATATCAGTATTTTTGCCCCTGCATGTTTTTTATTAGCACCATATGTGTGCCTGTATCACTGAAGGCCAGAAAAAGACACTAGACCCCCTGGAATTGGTCTTACAGATAGCTGTGAACCACCACATGGGTGCTAGAAATTGAACCAAGTCCTCTGGAAAAGCAGGGAGTGCTCTTAACCACTGAGACATTTCTTCAGCCCTATAGTTAATTCCTGATTAAATCTTTTCAAATTTATTTTTGTGTGATATTTGACTTGTGCTTAACTAGATGATCTCTGAAACTCTTCTCATTAATTTAAAAATTTTTTTCAATTCTAGTGGATGCTCAAATGAGTGACAGAATCACTTAAGCGGTCATATTAGGACATGGGCACACCTTCCTTCTAGAGCAGATAAAAGGACTGAATGAATGAATAAATACAGTTACAGCACTTAGCTGAGAGTATAACTTATAGTCTGGGCTTGTGAAGCTGCATTTACTTTTGATATAGCTCAGGCAAAATAAAAAATTGATAGTAAAAAGGATTTAATGCTTCATAGTTAAAGTTTAAAGATAGAATTTCATCCATGAAGTTAACATTTAATTATTAATAAATTCACATTACCATGAATTTTATACAAATAACATTCTAAACGGAAAAATTCAGGCTCCCATTTCAGTTAACTCTGGATTCATTTACTTTTTTTTTTCCTCTGAGACAGGGCCTCTTTATGTAGCTATGGCTGTCCTGTAACTCACTACACAGACCACGCTCCAGGCTGGCCTTGACATCACAGAGATCTACCTGCCTCTGTCTCCCAACTACACCCTGCCAAACTTTATTCCACATACTTTCATAAACATTACTAGAAATGGTCTGGAGAGAAGTACCATGGTTAAGAATGCTTACTGGTTGTGCCAGGCGGTGGTGGTACATGCCTTTAATCTCAGCACTCAGGAGGCGGAGGCAGAGGCAGGTGGATCTCTAAATTCAAGGCCAGCTGGTCTACAAGAGCCAGTTCCAGGACAGCTAGGGCTATTACACAGAGAAACCCTGTCTCAAAATAAAAAAATGAATAAACAAACAAAGAATGCTTACTGACCACGTGGTGGAACATGCCTTTAATCTCAATACTCCAGAGACAGAGGTAGGCAGATCTCTTAAGTTTGAGGCCAGCCTGGTCTATAGAGTGAGTTCCAGGACAGTGATGGCTACATGGGAAACCCTATCTAGAGAGAGAGAGAAAAAGAATGCTTCCCTTTTTCCCAAAGACGTGACTCAGTTCCCAGTATCCATGTTGGGTATACCGACACATAGACAACACACATACACGTAACTAAAATTAAATCTTGAAAACAAAACACTTAAAGCATTTTCTATAAGAGAGAATAAAGGTCAATGTGCAAGCATACTTGTTCATTTTTAAATTGTGCGTATGTGGGTGCATGCACACCTAGTGTATTTACATCCACTATGTGTGTTCAGGAGCCCCCAGAGTCCAGAAGAGGGTCTGATCTCCTGGATCTGGATTGAACAGTAGTTGTGAGCTACCACATGGATGCTAGGAACTGATCCCAGGTCCTCTGCAAGAGTAGCAAATGCTCTTAACCACTAAGCCACCTCTTCATCCTTAACAAGCATATGATTAATATAAATTTCTGCCTTTTTTACCTAAGCACATTACATGACATGGTCAAAATTCAAAAGGTAGAAAAATAGATTCACCTAATTTGTGGGAAAAAATATAAAAGTTATACTTTAGTGGTATGTACATATGATCAAATTTAAATAAAATGATCATATTACTGCAGCAACCTACCCCAAACACAGAGGTGGAACTTGGAAAGATGTATCCTTACCCATGGCAGGTGGTCTTTCCTCTCCTGTGAACCCACGATTGAGAGCTGACTGCAACATATAATAGGCTTATGAATGCAACTAAGGGGTCAGTCAAAATTCCTTCCTAAAAGGCGATTACAAAACAGAGGAAAGAAGTTCCTGAAATTTGAATGTTCAGTGTGTACCAATGGCTGGCACTTCTTAGAGTCGAGTAGATTAGTAAGAGAACAAACCTTAGTCTTAACCCCTTTAGAAATGTCTTTCCTTCTGACACCACGCTTCCTGTCACTACAATAGCCCTGCTTTTGGCCTCCGCTACTTTTTTACACTCTCATTTAGTCTTCACTAATGGATGCTGCCAGAATGACCGACCTCTGAATCGAGCAGGATTGAGTCTCAAACAGGTGAGGGAGGCAGGATGCTTCACTCACCCCTTCCGGTCCTCTCTTAGCCTTGGCTGTGTGGAGAGAAGAGTGGGTGTTCTCTATTTCCTGCCAGGGAGCAAAGGGCCTAAGAAGTGTAGGCTTGGGCCTCTCGAGTTGTCGCAGTCATTCAAGGTAGCTCACTCTAGGTTGGAGCGTTAGCTGCTTAGGCCTACTATCAAACCACACATTGATAGACTTTATCAGTAATAAAACTAAGTAAGACCCTTAGTTATGTAATTCCTGAGCCTGTTTGGTTTAAAGCTTGGGAGAAGATCCTAAACATTTAAAGCTGGGGGAAGAGAGAGAAAGAGAGGGCTGCTCCTGGAACTTCTTCATATAGTGATGAGCTGAATTGGCAGAAATAAAGGTCCTGGATGGCAGGGTGTCAAGAGGGAGGCCCAGGCATGAGAAATAGAGCAGGCAAGAAGTAAAGAAGACAAAAGCAATAGCTGGGACCAGGGGGTCTTGCATAAGCTGATGACCAAGTTACAGATGGTTTTGAGCTACCATGTGAGTACTGGAAGCTGAATCTTCATCCTTTGGAAAAGCAGCTCTTAACCACTGACTCATCTCTCCAACCTGGAATATTTTTTTAATGTAGTTTATATGGTCATCTGAGAGAATGGTGATATAGTTTTAAGGTATGTTCTAATGAGACTATGAAAGAGAAGGACAGGTTATTTTAAAGAACAGAATAATGAAATAAATTGTCCTTCCTGTACAAAATCACTCCTAAAGGTTTCCTTTTTAATTATTTTAAAACGTTTTCATTCTTCCTTTCTTTAGTGTTTGCGTAGTAGCAGGATGCTTGTTGGTTCCCAGCCGGCCGGATAGCTTAGACTCAAAATAATCACACAGAAACTGTATTAATTAAATCACTGCTTGGCCCATTAGCCCTAACTTCTTATTGGCTAACTCTTACATCTTAATTTAATCCATTTCTATTAATCTGTGTATCACCATGTGGCAGTGGCTTACCAGCAAAGTTTCAGCATGTCTGACTCTGGCAGCAGCTCCATGGTGTCTCCTGACTCTGGCTTTCTTTCTCCCAGCATTCAGTCCAGTTTTCCCCGCCTACCTAAGTTCTGCCCTATCAACAGGCCAAGGCAGTTTCTTTATTCATTAACCAATAAAAGCAACACAGAGACAGAAGGACTTCCCACACCAGTGTATGTGTGTGTGTGTGTGTGTGTGTGTGTGTGTGTATGTGTGTGTGTGTGCAGGCACATATATACCATAGTGCGCATGGTGGGGTCAGAGCACAACTTGCTGGATGGAGTCCATTTTCTCCTTCCACATGAGTTTCTGGGCTCAAACTCGGGTAAGCAGCCTTACCCTTTGCCCCAAGCCATCTCTCGGGTCCGTAAGTTATTCTTACATTTGGAGATGTTTTAAAAACTTCAGTGAGAAATTCACTGCAGAAGTTGCTGGTAGGTACTGGCCCCTCATTCAGTTGGGAGTCATGTAAAACTGGCGGCACTGGGTAGTCTTTGACACTGTTGAAACAGAATGAACTATCACAGACTTGACCCACGATGAATTAACAAAAACAATTATGTCTGAGGAGCTGGCTTATTTGGTTTACCACACTTTCTTTTTGCCGGTGGGTGCAGGGAGCTTTCAAACTCTTCTCTGTCAGTAAGCCTCTGTCATGAAAGGAGCAGGTCAAGCTATTCTGTATTTCGGATCTAGGCGAGCACTGTAGAAGCTGTTGAAATCTATGGGCATCATTTAGGAAATATAACCACTAGTGATGTTTAATAGATATGCAGCCTCTAAAATCAAACCCAAGATAGTCTTAGAGAAAACACTAGAAGTCAATCTACCACTCTGTTCATTTTCCTAACTAGCCTTCAGAAGAAAAACAAAGCTAGCATCATTTTTAAAGGGCAAGGGTTATTGAGATTCCTCAGAAAGTACATGCAGGTATCTCTTTGTGCTCCTGAGAAAAATTACAGAGATGGCCTGACACAAAAGAATTGTATTAATTGGCTAGAATTCACCAGGGAGAAAACAGAAGTTAAAAGGTGAAAAAAATCTTATAGATTGATAAGAGAGAATTAAGAAGAAATTATTAAATAGAATGAGAACCAAATATAAAGGCACTGACTTGAGTACAAAGGAAGGAAAAATAAGGTGAGAAATAACAGTATGACCCATGAGCTTCTGCAATAGATGGGTCATATACACAAACTCACATACAGAGAAAAAGTCAGAATCTTGAATTAGTTTCTGACAAGACCGTATGGATCCCAGGATAACTTGGCTAATACTAAATAATTAGTATCTGGGTAGGTATTTTTATTTGTATAGATATTAAAATATTTTTAAAATTAATTAGATGGCCATATCTCTGAGTAGAGTTCATTTAGCATGTAGTTTCTTGCTTTTTTAGTGTTTTTATTGAGCTATATATTTTTCTACGCTCCCCTCCCATCCTCTCCTCCCCCCTTCTACCCTCTCCTATGGTCCCCAAACTCCCAATTTACTCAGGAGATCTTGCCTTTTTTTACTTCTCATGTAGTTTAGATTCATGTATGTCTTTCTTAGGGTCCTCATTGTTGTCTAGGGTCTCTGGGATTGTGAATTGTAGGCTGGGTTTCTTTGCTTTATGTCTAAAAACCACTTATGAGTGAGCACATATGATATTTGTCTTTCTGGGTCTGGGTTACCTCACTCAATACAATGTTTTCCAGATCCATCCATTTTCCTGCAAATTTCAAGATGTTGTTATTTTTTCTGCTGTATAGTACTCCACTTTGTAAATGTACCACATTTTCCTTAACCATTCTTCAGTCGAGAGCATTTAGGTTGTTTCTAGGTTCTGGCTATGACAAACAATGCTGCTATGAACATAGCTGAGCGCTTGTCCTTGTGTTACATTTGAGCATCCTTTGGTTATATATGCAAAGGTGGTATTGCTGGGTCTTGAGGTAGGTTATTTCCTAATTTTCTGAGAAATCACCATACTGCTATCCAAAGGGTCTGTACCAGTTTGCACTCCCACCAACAATGGAGGAGTGTTCTCTTTACCCCACATCCTCTCCAGCATAAGTTGTCATCAGTGTTTTTGATCTTGGCCATTCTTACATCTATATGATAGAATCTGAGAGTTGTTTAATATGTATTAAATCTCTGGAATAAAGGTATTGAAGTGAGATCTCTAATTTATCCCTTGCTCCATAGTCCTCGATGAGTTTGTAGTTCAAGTTTAAGGTCAATGCCTCATTATACTCAAAAAATTATGAAAGTCCATTAAGCTTACTGTTCAGTTCATGATGAAATGTCTATTTGAAGGGCATATGTAACATCTGGAAATTACTGCCAAAAGGAATTAGAACTCAACATTTTGCCACATGCCTCACAATTAAATCCATACTTTCTAATCAATGAGAAATTTTTAACAAAATTTCCATGAGTCACAGATACTCATCTGTGAGATGCACACACTTGCTATCCAAATGAGTTGTTTTAACAACCGAGTGACAAGACATTAAGACCTTAGCACAATATCCCCCACGGTCAAAATTCAATAAATTATATGCACTATCACATCCTCTATTTGTTCCACAAATTCATTTATGTGTGCAAAAGAGTGATTGTTCATTTTACAAAGGAGGAAACATATTACATTTAAAGGAATTGTATGTACACATTGCAAACTTTGAACAATCTCTTGCCTTCGTGGTATTATTTCTTGGCAATGTAACTAGAGAAGATCAGTTATAATACAATCCATTGTAAATAGGAACACTAGAATTTATTTAAATCTCTCTCTATCCTTCTCCCCCAACAAAATGTTCATTTTTTCTCTAACAACAAGGGCATTTGGCTAGCCAAAGATGTTGTATAATGGTTCTCCGAAATGAGGTGCACGTACACAAAATATGCAAGAGGATCCATTGGGAAACTTAGAGAATATATCTACTTATATTCATCTGCTTTTTCTTATTTCCTTTTGCATATATTCAATAATCTACACAGAATATTGGTAAAGGGGTACATATGTTCATCTTCTAGTTAATATCTATGTTCCGAATGTTTTGCTGGGAGAGGCATGCTATTTTAAAATTTTAGAGTTTCCTGGTACAGAGAATCGTGTTTTAGGACACAAATGACACAGTACTAAAAGCTTCCTAAATGTGAGGGCCACCAGGGAAGGACAATTTGATCCATTATGATGATCATGTCGTCATTTTAAGGTTAAGAGGACACGTTACATTCTTTAAAGCTGGGAACATCACAGATGGAAAGAACAATGGGCTATTGCTCAAACTTTCTTGTATTTAAAGGCCTGGGAAAGTTGACTTTTTTTGATTTATATAAAAACTGCGATGCATTTTCCATTTGATTGTGTTTTAATTATTGAATACTTCTTAGTCAATCTAAAGCTCTAACGCTGCAGTTCAAGGAAATCTTCCTATGTCTTTCCCTTGGAAGATACTTTTCATAGATTCTTGACCTGAAATTCAGGATCCTTCTAGGACTGTGTTAAAATCAGCATATGCTGGTACATTTATTGGGGTTGGGGCACTATAATTTCTTTTAAAATGACCTGTTAACTTGAAACAACTGCTTGTGGTGCCCTTTTCCTCCTACTGGGTTGCCTCATCCAGCCTTGATGTGATGACATGTGCCTACTCTTTTTATTATTATTATATATACATTGTTCTGTCTGTAGGCCAGAAGAGGGAACCTGATTGAATTACAGATGGTTGTATGCCACCATATGGTTGCTGGGAATTGAACTCAGGAACTCAGGACCTCTGGCCTAGCAGCCAGTGCTCTTAACCTCTGAGCCATCTCTCCAGCCCCATGACTACTCTTTTTGGTTTTTCTTTTGTTTGTTAGTTTTTTGTTTTGTTTTTTCGAGATAGGTGTCTCTGTAGCTTTGGAGCCTAACCTGGAACTAGCTCTTGTAGACCAGGCTGGCCTCGAACTCACAGAGATCCACCTGCCTCTGCCTCCCAAGTGCTGGGATTAAAGGCGCGTGTTGAAAGTATTGTGACTTGTTAAACTGTGTTTGTTTGATGTCACTGGGAGGCCTGCTCTTTACAGAGGAGAGACAGAGAGGGCATGAATCTGTGGGAAAGGGGAGGTGGGGTAGAGAGACAGGGGGCAAAGAAACTGTGGTTGGGATGTAATGTATGAGAGAAGAATAAAAACAAAATAAAGCCTTGCAATAAGAGCCTCTTGACCTATAATTTCTTTATTGAACATCTTATTCTTAAAGCAAGTTTTCTCTAGCTTAATCTTCTGAGTTTGTTTCCAGCAGGGACTCAGCATTCTCCATAGCCTCTAAAGTTCACGTCCACCGCTGACTTGATCAAAGGAACAGCATAGTGCTCACAAACTTAAATATAGAAGCAAAGAGAGAAACACTTAAGGAAATAAGTGGGATTTCCCCACAACCAGCAGCAAGTGCCAGGGAGCATTTGTTTGTAGACCTCAAACTGACTTTAGGATATGAGCAGACAAAAAAGTAAAAAGGAAGAAAATGAATCTAATCTGAAGTGAGAAGTTAGTATTTTATACAGTTATCATTTTCATCTGTGTAACCACCATGTACGTTGACATTGCTGCCATTCTCTTCTTCCTCTTCTGCTTAATACACAAGAGAAAGGCAGTTGCTAATGCAGTCAAATGGGCAAACAAATTAGTCTTCTCATATACACATTTCACAGTTATTTGCATTTCCATGCTCGAATTGAACTCAGGGCCCCATTCCTCTTAGACAAGTGCTCTACCATTTAGTTACATCCCCGGCCTTTATGAGAAATACTCAATTACAGTTCCTTCTGTCTTAAAGCATGCTTTCTAAGAAAAGCCAGAGTAGGAGTTAGATAAGAAATCACAACTATTCCTAAGCTAAACTTCTTCTCAGTTTGTCACGTACAAGGTAAGCAATACATACTGCTTGAAAAACAAATTGATTCAGTATTGCACTTAATTATCCCAGAAATAATGAAGACTACAGTGCAAGTAGTAATATATTATGCTAGGTAAATAGTATTTGTTTTTCCCTTTGCAGTTGAATAAACTGAATCCAGGGAGATGATGGAGTCATTTTCAGAAGGTTACAAGTTGTATGTGGAAAACCATCAAGTGCAGACGTGGTTTACTGATATTTTAAAATTGTGGATTTTTGTCTGCTAACTGTACCCACACATGCTTTGTTTAAAGGCCTGAAAGATCTTGGTATCAGCCACAGTTACTAGAGATACTCTGGAAAGACAGTCAGTGAATGATCAAATTTAAATTGCCAATTAGGAATTTACTTTTGGCTGTTCTCCATTTTTGGTGAAGTAAAACCATGTAGCAAAAATTCCAAAATAGCTTGCAAATTTACTAAGAGATGTTTAACACATACAACAAAAATCCCAACCAGACTTTCAAATAGCAATGTCTTTACCATGTAAATAGAAAATATAAATATACAGTTACAGTATTTTCAAATTCATAATTTTTCGTGAATGTTAATTAATCCTCTGAAGCCTTGACTTATCATCATTGAATGCTTGTTATTTCTGTAAACATTTAAAACTTGGTGAACTTCAGCCAATATTAACATTTCATAAAATTCTACCTACACCAATGACTTTCTTTACTTTTAGTAACATAATTTCATTTTCATTTCTCTAATTTTATGTTGTCCACAATCACAACTTTAAAAGCAGAGACACCAGAAATTGAGGACACCAAGGGAGACATACATGAATCTAAACTACATGGGAAGTAGAAAACTCAGCAGTTAACTACTATGCGTCAGTGGTGATAAATTACATGAAGATAAGGGGATTTTAAGATGAATAATAACCTGGTCTACTCTAAATCATATGGAAGTGTATAATGATCAATTGTAAGAAATGGTAAACTCATAAAATCATGAAAATTTGATATTTATTTAATATTGCTTCATTATGCATTCTGGAAATGCTGTTCACCGTACTGGCCCTAAAAGAGTATTAAGGGCGTTATTATGAATAGTAAATACACTAATTTTGTTTTTAAAAAGGTACTTTTGCTCTAAGAAGACTCAAAATATTCCATATATTTATAAACATAAAATTTTAAATTATAATTAGCAAAAGGTGCTATTTTATTGTTTTTATTGAGTTATATATTTTTCTCTGCTTCCCTTCCTTCCTCTCCCCTCCCCTTTTACCCTCTCCCATGGTCCCCATGCTCCCAATTTACTCAGGAGATCACGTCTTATCTTCATGTAATTTATGACCACTGAAGCATAGTAGTTAATTGCTGAGAAAACACACAAACAAAATTATCTTGAAAGACAAAATCTTATGTGATGTTTAGAACAATTCCTTGAAAATTTCATTGAGTTTTTCTACTATAGCTAAATATTAGAACCTTATTATACTTACATATATATGCATGTGTGTGTGTATACAAGCCCTTTAGTCTTTCTACTCACATACACACACACTCACACACATATACATATACACATATGCATGCATATATATATATATATATATATATATATATATATATATGCTGTGAATTGTATCTAAGCTATTAAACATTAGAATCATTCTTCTCACTGAAGGAAGAGGGTATAAGCCAAACAGAGACACAGAGGCCTCATCACATCACATTGTCATGAAGTAAGTTTTATGTTAAGTGAAAACATTCATGTTTAAAATTTCCATTTAGAGACTTACCTGGTAATCAGACCGTTTGACTAATAAAAACCCTTCAAAGTACAGGGGAAGAGCGGTGATCTTTAATCTCTCCTGGAAGATCCTGCGGGGCGCTGGTTTCGGGGGCTTCTTAGCCATCATGCCCGTGGCTCTGGTGTTTGGGTTGCTTTCAATTCTATCCAGCCTCAGACAAACTGAAATCTCCGTTTTGTGAGAGGAAAGGCAACTGTTCAAAGAGGAAGTCCCAACTTGCTTTTTAACCACCAACCTTCCACCAACAGGACACACACACACACACACACACACTTTCCCCCCTTTAGTGTTTGTGAAGTAAGAAAGGTCAGGCACAGAGCAGCTTTTAAAAGGCAACCTTTTTTCAAGCTTCATCTGCTTAGATTCCTGGTAGCAAAATAAACAGCAGATTATCATCTAAGGATGAAAGGAACAGGTGCAGGCGCTGTGGGCTTGAGAAGAGACACCAAAGACACATTTGGCTTTTCCAGCTTTTATTAGTGTTTACTGCTCTCTGTCTTCATTTCTAAAAGACGTGACTTAAACAAAATGTGTTCATTAGAAAAATACTTATATTGAATCTATAGAATCTATAGAAAGATTTTTGTTTGTTTGTTTGTTTTCAAACAGGGTCTCATTTCGTAGCCATGGCTGGCCTGAAATTCTACTCTGTAGACCAGGCAGGTCTCAGACTCACAGAGATCCCCTTGCTTTTGCCTCCAAAGTGCTGGGATTAAGGTTTGCGCCACCAGGCCTAGTTGTGGACATAGAGTTTTATAGAGAAAGACAACCTTCAGAAAAAAAGGAAAGAATATTTTTTGCCATTTACTCAGTGTGTGTGCATGTATGTGAGCTCACACTCAGGCTCAAGTGTGCACATGCCACAATGCTTGTGTGGCGGGCGGAGAACAATTTGTGGCAATTGGTTCTTTCCTTTTACAATGTGGGGCTCTAGAATCGAATGAACTCAAGCCCTTAGACTTGGTAGCATGTTCCTTAACCTCCGAAACCATCTCAGTGGGCCTAGTCAGGAATATTTCTGCTAAGTAAACATCTGCTTACCTATGTCTTTCTTACCTTTTAAAAAAGGAAGCAAAAAATAAAACCTAGTTCATCAAACAATGAGGTTCTTTTGGTCTGTTGACTTGGAAGTAAAATTAATCCTTAATACACCGAGACCCAAAGATGTCTTCTTCAACCATCTCCCCCAAATAATCCAAAAACTTGAAACTTAAACATTATCTTAATGTTTAATTTGTCTTAAACATTTCAGCCAGTTAGACCTGTCAGGGATCCCAACCCCACTGTATCCTGGCACCACTGTAGTAGAAATCCCATTACAGATGGATCATATGTACTGAGCAGTTCCCATTACTTTTCTTTACTAACTCATGTGAAATACAAACCAATCTTGTATTAAACCATCTTTAATACAAGATGGAAGGATCTAAAAGATCCTCACTGCATTTGAGATTTCTTTTTTCAACTCTTAGTGAACCATAAATATTTGTGGCACTAGCAACATATTCATTCAACCAAAGTGTTTTACAAACAAGTACTTTCTGCTGTAGTCAATGTTCCTAGATGTCTCAAAGCCCATTGATCTTTCTCCTCACAGCTCTCTCTATTGTGTGCTTATGTGCTCTCCTTTCTGTTATCTATTTGGTAATGTCTTACTCATCTTTCAAGAGCCTGGTGAAATCTTTCTGTTACTAGGTATGATTACTTTACTATCTACTTATTAGTATTGCTTAAGCCAGCAAGGCTGAACAGAAATGTCCAGTCCTCATGTAGAACTTCTTAGTTTCTGGTCCTTAGTATTTATTGATTAATTACCACATGCATCACAATTCATTTGATAGATTTAAAAGGTATTGGCATTGAATATAATTGTGTTGCCAGGTGTGGTGATGCATGCCTTTAATCCCAGTACTCAGGAGGCAGAGGCAGGTGAATCGCTGAGTTCAGAATAGCTTGGTATGCAAATGAATTCCAGGACATCCAGAACTACACAGAGAAACCTTGTCTTGAAAAACGTGCATGCGTGTGCACACACACGCACACACAGACATATACATACACACATATTTTATGTTTCCAACACATAACTGGAAAAAAAACTTTAATTTTAACAAGATGAATGAGTTTCTCATCAGTTTTTTATTGATACTAATAAGATAAAAGTGTTTTCAGTAGAGAACATGAAAATTGTAGTAACAGAATTCTAGAGATTCATAGGCACTCAGTATGGAGTTTCTTCCCTCCCCTTTACCCAAAAATTACTGACATGTGAGCGTTCCAGAAGTATTTGGGTCAGAAAAAATGGTGTAAAATCACTGCTACTGAAGTTATACAAGAAGCACTGTTTAATAATTTAATTTGCTAGCCTTAGCATTTTCAGTATTGTATGAAGAATTGCTTTTAGCTGGTAAGAGTTTTTCCTGTTATATGCTCACACTATTTTTATAATGTAATAGTTTGGGTGCTTATGGGTCCCCCTTCCCCCATTTTAAGACAGGTTTCATCATGTAGTTTGATTGGCTTGGAACTCACAAAGATCTGCCTGTCTCTGATGGGACCAAAGGTATGTATACTGTCACACTCAATTTGTGAATCTTGATTGACAGTCTTTTGTGGGGCACCTAAATTAGCAAAGGACAGTTCTGGATGTGTCTATGAGAAAATTTACAGAAAATATTAACTAAAAGGGAAAGATCCCCTCTGGAAGTTCATGGCACCATCCCACACACCCGGGACCCAGAAGGGAAGGGGGAGGACTAGTGAGTTAGGCATGTTCTCTCTTTGCTCCCTGGCTCTATGGTATGTGTGTGTTTGGCTGTGCCATATCCTCTCCTCTGTGTCATGATGGATTAAGACTTCTGAAACCATGAGCAAAACCAACCCTTCCCCCACTAAGTTGTTTTTCCAGGTGTTTTGTCACACTGGGGAAAAGTCTAACAGAGGCCAGTATACATATAGAACAACAGTTCCCAAATTAAGTCAATCACAAGTTACTATTAGCTTTAACAGAAGCTAGGAATTCAGAATAATAGATACTCTGGTGATAGCGTAATAATGATATTGTTAGTCAAATTTGTTTAAAATTCATTCTGCCATTACAGACTCAATATATACAAAATTCAAGTCTATGCTTTTCTTTTAAGATCATTTAGTTGGTGTTGCAGGTGAAAACAAAGTAGATTGATGCTTCACATTCATTTAAACCCTTCCTAATGTGTCATTCTTTACTGTGGAAGCTGAAAATGTTGGGAAAAAAAGCAAAAAAAAAAAAAAAAGAAAAAGAAAAACAAAAAACTTCTGAACTTTTTAAGAAAGTTTCCCAAGTAGAATTGGGATGAATCAATATAATTGGCAAGGCAGAAGAGAAGCAGAATCAATTCTTACGCTTCCTTTGGATTCTTTTCACCAAAGTGTGGTGGATGGCAGGTGTGGGCGTTCACACCTGTCCATAAGAAGTCCAGAGGATGATTTTAGTCTCCCCAGCTGCAGGGGGACTCAGCCTCTTTGGGGACAGAGACTGTGGACTAAACCAGGTTTCTTTATTGTTATCCAGCTTACATTTTTAGCAAGCTGATTTCCATAGCTTCCAAAGGGACAATGCCAAATGCAAATTCTCGATTAAGGAATATCATAGTGTGCCCCAATTTTTCCTCAACCATTTTTTGCATAGGCTTTGTACCCTTGAGAAACTCTCAGACAGGCTTCACATGGAGGGCAACAAGAGAAACAAAAGGTAACTGCTCAACAAAAGGTGGGTTTAAGGCTCGATGGTGAAGCTCAGTGAGAATTCTCCCATCACCAAAAAAAAGGCAAGAACGGCTCATAAGTATCTGACTTCTCAGATGGTAATGTGATGTGATGGTACAGTGTGTCATCTCTAGCTTCGCGGATGTTGACAATTTAGCCAGGGTCCATCAGTGGTGCTGGCGTGTATCATGTCAGGTGTGATGTGGCATGAACTCAGATGCAACAAGCAGTCTTGATGTTCACTGTTGTGTTATTTGTGGAGGCTTCTCTGAAGGGGTAGTTTTGTAATTGCGGTGACTTCCTGATTGCATTTCCTATACAGTCTTAGAGACTGGCATTATTATCAGGTTCCTAATTTTTCAATTTGCTTCATGATTGTAGAAACAGTAGCTTAACTTTACACCATGTCTTTGAGCATGGGTCCTCAACCTCCCTTCCTCCCTCCCAACACATGGTTTTACCATTCCTCCCTGCCAGAAGCAAAGACCTGTATTTTGAGACCTGTATTTTGTTTATGGCCATCTTAAGCTCACAAGTTAAGTAAAATATTCACCTCTGTCACCTCTGCAGGATAAGTTCCGGGCCTAGGAAATTAACCTAGTATCTTGTCTCCCTGCTAGACCTGCAGGCCCCAGGCTTTAGAAGCAATTAGCATTTCCTTTGTTAGTTAACAATTACAGACCTCAGTATTTCCTTATCAGCTAGGGATGTCTCCAGACCTAAATTGCAGCATCCTACCTCCCCTAACCCTTGCCTGTTTGCTATATAACAGCTCTTGAGGAATAATAAAGTGGCAGCTTGATCAGAAAGCTAGACTTGCTGTCGTTTCTTGTGTCTCTTGCCCTTCTACTTCTCCCCTCGAGGTTTATCAGGGAGGGTTTATCAGGTTTATCGTGTCCTGCTGGATGGGACACCTCCCAAGTTTCTGTAAGCTGTCAAGTGCCTGATGGTGGATGAGTTTTAATTTGAACTAGTGATTGCAAATCCTTGTTCTTTATAACTAGTCCTAGATAAATACAGTCCCTCACTGGCCATAGAATTAGTGAAATTTTATTCTAATCTTGGATGTGTCCCAGAATCAGATTCCATTTCGCAAACATTAGTGTATTTTTAAATTTAAGGAAAGTTTTTCCTGTTTCAGCATTTCATCAATGTTTCATTTCTGCCCCATATTTTTGCTGGCAGCTTTTTTTTTGTATTTCCTCTTTTACACAATCTCTTATTTTTATGTACTACCTATATAAGATAAAGTTTGGCATTTTCATCATTTACAGTTTTCTATAGTAATTTTGAATTAACAAATATCTAAAGATGATCCAAATATAGGACATAGTGTGGCATTTCCCCTGTGAGACATCAGGAAAATCTCAAAATCACTTGTGTGCAAGGCAAGTATGATCATATATACAATGATTGTTGTCTTCAGAGTTCAAAACTAAACCCTGTGAGCTGCCATTCCTGTAAGTCAGGCAGGTAAAGTGCTCCAGCTGGTTGGTTTTGATGATGTGGAAGATTCCAGGTCCCAAGGCATTTCCCCTCTTTGTGGTTTTCTGAGCTGTAAGCTTGGTGAGGTCTCTAGAAACCAGATGCTGCCCCCTGGCGGATCTGGCCGGCAAGCTTGGCAGATGTCGGCGAGGCCCAGAGCACAAATAGCTCATAAAGAACCCTATCATTCTAAAACGATCTCCAATTAAAAGAAAATTACTTTATAGGTATGAGTGTTTTATTTGCATGTATGCATCACGTGCATGCCTGGTGCCGGCTGAGGTCGGAAGAGGGAGTCGGATGTCCTGGAACTAGAGCTACAGATGGTTGTGAGGTGAGGTTTGGATGCTGAGAACCGAACTTTGCTCTTGATCACAGAGACATCTCTTAAACCCTCACCCATTCACTCATTATTTATTTGCTTTTAAAGGACATTTTGTCTTCTCAGGATATATATCAGCTACAGTTGCAACTACGTGACTTTAGGCGACCCAGAAGTGGTACAGGATAGTCCTCAGAACATCAGTTTAATTTTGTTTTCCAATCTGGGCCATTACTTTAATTTTTCATAAGACTGAAGCAGCCGCTTTTCCTTAATAAATCGCCCTGCTAATGCGTATATGTGTATATATTTATGCAGATTATTTTGTCTGCAATGATACTTCATAAATGATTTCTACATACTCGAAAAAAGAAGACAAAATTCTTGCTATTATTTTCAGAGATAGCGTATAGAGCTGGCTTGGCTGCAGCTGACGAATCTGTGCAGTGTAATCTGTTCAACACGTCTGCAATTTCTACCTCTAATCCTTTTTTTTTTCCTTTGTTTTTTTTCAGAGACAAACAGGTTTCTCTGTAGCCCTGGCTGTCCAGGAACTCGCTCTGTAAACCAGAGGCGACGGGAGGGAGGCGGGGCGAAGAGCGAGAGGCGGGACGACGGGCGGGAGGCGGGGCACGGGCGAGAGGCGGGACGACGGGCGGGAGGCGGGGCGACGAGGGAGG
>PVIU01014859.1:0-50336 GCA_004026605.1 Ondatra zibethicus | reverse complement strand
TTCAGAAACTCTCACCCTCAGCTTATGTGTTCCCAGGTGTAAGGTAAGTTTCTGATCTGTCAATCATCATGTAGAACATTCATTGGCCATCTGATGGATGGATGGATGATTAAGGTCTTGTGTTTGTTTTTTATTGAAAAGGGATATTACTGGTGGTGGCACACGCCTTTAATCCCAGCACTCGGGAGGCAGAGGCAGGTGGATTTCTGAGTTCAAGGCCAGCCTGGTCTACAAGAGCTAGTTCCAGAAGAGGCACCAAAGCTACAGAGAAACCTTGTCACAAAAGAAATCAAAAAAAAAAGAAAGAAAAGAAAAAGAAAAGGGATATTACAAATGATTAGTTGATAGAAAGTTTATCACAAAACAATTTGTAAATAATGGATTTAGCTACCTCATGAATTCAAAGCCAGCCCAGGCTGTGCCACATGGGACCCTGTCTCAACAACAATAAAAAATTATTATTTTTCAAAATTTCTTGGCCATTATAAAATACTTTAACTGCTAGATACTAAATATTACATTACAACATACAGTACAATGTGCTAAATTAAAAAACTCAAATAGAAAAAAAATTAGAAAAAGAGTAGAAAATCCAGAATCAGCAGAATCAGTCCACACACACAAAGAAAGATGCAATAGCTGGACACAGTGTAGCATACCTTTAATCCCAGGGAGAGGTAAGACAGGCTCTAGAGTTTTAAACCAGCCTAGTCTACAGAGAGAATTCCAGGGTTACACAGAGAGAGACCCTATTTCAAAATAATGATGATGCTGATGATAAAATTAAATAAAAGATGTATGTCAGATCAATGATGATAGGCAGGTCATTCCTAGAGTAGCAGACAGCACTAATTAAACAGAATAGTCATTCAGCTGAATCCAAATATGGCTTTGACCTGTCTTTCTCCACATGGTACTCAGGATAACCACCATCAATTATCACACTTAGTTACAAAAGGACTGACAAATAACACTGAGATAATCAGTTGACTATTTGAAAAAATGAGGTCTTTCCAGATTTTCACTCCACTGTATACTTTCTGCCAAAATAAAGTGTGCATAAAGAGTTAAACAGAGCCGACAAAGATGACTCAACTGGTAAAAGGTACTTGTCTCCCAAGGCTGGTGACCTGGTTCAGATCCTGAAGTAAAGGTAGAAGGAGAAAACTGACTTTATGAAGTCTTCCACTGACCGCCACAAGCATCACCCCACTCCACCAATACGATTTTTTTAAAAAGTTAAAACATAAAAAATGAAACCATTTAGCTGGGTGTGGTGATGCACACCTTTAATCTTAGCACTCGCAGAGGTAGGTGGATCTCTGTTCAAGGCTAGCCTGGTTTACAAATCGAGTTCCAGGAAAACCAGGATTGTTACACAAAGAAACCCTGTCTTGAAAAACAAAAGAAAACAGAAAAGAAACTATAAAAGGAAGAAACCAGGGCTGGCAAAATGGCTCTAATCATCAGTTGATAAACCCAAGTTTGATACATTGTAGAAGAGAACTGACTCCTATAAGTTGTTTCTGAACTCTTACACACATCACCCCCCCATGGCACACATGCGCGCGCACACACACACACACACACACACACACACACACACACAAAACCAACAAACCAACAAGTAAATAAATGTAAATGCAAAACAATTTCAGAGATTAGAACGCAGAGCCTCCTTAGCACAGCCGGCAGTCTATCAGTCCTATAGAAAGCCTGGAACAAAGCTGCTGCAAAAGAGTTCTAAAAGGACAGAAAAACCCCAGGGAAGAGGACAGAAAAAAATCCCTGCAAACCAAGAAAACCAGAAAAAAACTAACATGGTAGCACACACTTGGAATCCCAGCACTCAGGAGGTGGAGGGGTGGGGGATCAGATATCAATCAAGGTCATCCTCAACTACACAGTAAATTTAAGCCCATCACATTTCTATAACAAAAAGGCCAGCCTGGCTACAACAGCAAGTTAGAAGGCAGCTTTGACTACACAGTGAGATGCTGTCAATAACAAACACAATAAATGTTTACTCTTTTCTTTCCTTTTAAAAATTACTTTATGGGGCCGGGCGGTGGAGGCAGAGGCAGGTGGATCTCTGTGAGTTCGAGGCCAGCCTGGTCTACAAGAGCTAGTTCCAGGAAAGGCTTCAAAAGCTACAGAGAAACCCTGTCTCGAAAAAAAAAAAATTACTTTATGGGGCTGGAGAGATGGATCAGTGGTTAAGAGTACTGGCTGCTCTTCCAGAGGTCCTGAGTTCAATTTCCAGCACCCACATGGCAGATCACAATTGTCTGTAACTCCAGTTCCAGGGCATCTAACCCTCACTGAACATAAAATAATAATAATAATAAACTTAAAAAATATTTTATTCCAAGCCAGGCAATGGTGGTGCACGCCTTCAATTGCAGCACTTGGAAGGCGGATCTTTGTGAGTTTGAGGCCATCCTGGGGACAGAGAGTTCCAGGACAGGTTTCAAAGCCACAAAGAGAAAAACCTGTCTCGAAAAAACAAAACAAAAAAAAATTATTCCAGGTGGTAGTGGTGATTCATAATTTTAATCCCAGAATGTGGGAGGCAGAAGTAGGTAGATCGCTATGAGTTAGAAGCCAGCCTAGTCTACAGAGAGAGAGTTCCAGGACAGTCAGAGTTATGACACAGTGAAACCCTGTCTCAAGAACAAAACAAAACCCCAAAATTATTTTATATTCTTTTATATGGATAGGTGTTTTGTCTGTGTGTATATCTGTGCAGTACATGCGTGCCTAGTACTCTCTGTAGACCAGAAGAAGGCACTGGATCTAGAATTGCAGATGGTTGTGAGCTGCCATGTGGGTCCTGGGAATTGAAGGCTGCTCTGGAAGAGCAGCCAGTGTTCTTAACTGCTAAGCCATCTCTCCAGGCTTCTTTCTTTTTCTTTTTCTCCCGAGACAGGATCTTACTGGCCTGGAACTCACTGTGAGGATCAGGCCAGTGGTAAACTTGCTTCCACCTTCCCTTTGTATTATTTGTAAACCAAAACTTTCCTTCTCAAATGCCACACAGTAGACTTACACTGTCTGACTGCTTTAGAACACAGTTGAACAGTATGAGTGCCATATCCTCCATTTCTTCACTGGCAACAAACCATTCCTCTACTGTTTCTGGGTAGAACTCTCACAGCAAGCCACAGTCCACTTGTCACCGTGTCCTGTCCTAGCTTCCTTTGAAATAATGACTTTATTTTCCTGACTAAGCATCTCTGGGATCAAAGCACCAGTGCTTAGTTAACAGAAACTCACTGCAGAAGTCTGTCCCAAGTGTCAAATCCGTAGGTACACAGTCAGGAAGAGGCTATCTAGGCAGGAGAAGGTCCCTAGGGTGTTCTGCTATGTCTTTGGCAAGAGTCTCCCTCTAGTCTCACTCCATGGCTGTCACCTATGTTTTGGATGATTTTCCTGCAACAGCTGAAGTTTCTCCTAGCTCTGTTCTTTCCTCTTTGCACATCCTCCAGTGCATCCACTGCTGCCAACCTAAAATTCTGTTCCCATCATGTCACTTCCTGGCTCACAAACAGACTGCACCACCCCTCCATCTCTGCAACCTCTCCCTCGCTCTATTGTCCTTTCACACAAATATGCCCCAACTCTTCCCTACTTAAAACAATATAGAAACAACCCCGAAAGTGAAACTGTATACATCAGTCAATTCTGTCACCACCTTTGTTTCTTTCATTTTGCTGAGCTTTAAAAATTACAGTGTACTTGCTGCCCTCTGCTCCCTGCACCCTGATGAAGCAGGTGACAAGGACACTAACGATCGTATTCTCTGTCAGGCCTACTAGACTTTCCATTTCACAATTTTCCCCTTTGTAAATGTGTCTGCCTGTTAGAATGCCGTTATGCCATTCTCTGCACTCCCACCCCCACCTTCCTGTGCTATCACCTCCTAGATTCTTCCTCTACCCTGGCTTTAAAAGCAGGGTTTCTACAGGATTCCACCCTGGTTCTACTTCTTTTTCATTTGCATTACTCTCGATGACTTCATCCACAATTACCACCTCTACCCTGATGTCTCATAAATATTCAATGCTGTTCTGACATTTCCCTTGAGTACAGAGTTGGATGTACTTCCAACCAGCTTCTGGCCTTTTTCACCAGGATATTACACAGGTAACTCAAGTGCAACATGCCCTAAAATGAAGCTCTCCCCATCTCCCTGAGACAGGAAAAAACAGCTCTACCTGTTCTGGAACTCCCTCTGTCTTGAGCTCACAGATCCCCCTACCTCTGCCTCCCGAGTGCTGGGATTAAAAGCTTGCACCACCACTGTCCGGCTGAAATGAAGCTCTTTATCGTTACCTCAAACTAGTTCTTTCATGTTCATTTTATGGGGCTTTCCCCCCTTTTATGTGTTTTTTTGTTATTTAAGACAAGATCTTAAAGTCTCAGTCTTCCTATCTTTGACTCCCAAGGATAAGAGCATGTGAGGCATGCTCCCTGTTCTTGCTGGTTTCACAACTGTCCAGCTTCCCAAGCCAGAAATCTTGACTTTTGCTCCATTTCTTTCCCTCCTATTTCTACCTTTTTTTTTCTTAATTGGTGTTTTTCAGACAGAGTCTCTACATATCCCTGGCTGTCCTGGAACTCACTATGTAGACCAGGCTGACCTTCAACTCACAGCCTCTTGAGAGGTGGGATTAAGGAGAAACACCATCACAACTGATCAATTCAACTTTTTTCTTTTTTTAAAACGACAGCACACATGCCAGACAAGTGATCTAGCAATAAACTATATCCCCAGATTTCCCCCTTCTTTCCTTTTTTTTTTTCTTTCTTTATGGTTTTTCAAGACAGGGTTTCTCTGTGTGACAGCCCTGGCTGGCCCCAAGCTCACAGAGACCCGCCTGCTTACCAGCTCTCCCTTTTCACTTTTGTTTTCAAACAGGGCATTGCTAAGTGGCCAAGGCTACCACTCTGTAGGTAGCTCTAGAAGACCTTGAACTTGTGTCCTCCCTCCTCAGCCTCCCAGATAGCTGGGACTTCGGGGCTGTGACACCACCCTGACCAATATCAACCCCGCAGGTTCACACTATCCCACCTAGTCTCTAACTTAATGGTACTGGGAAAGCCTCAGAACTTGAGCTTCTCAGCTTCATCTGCTGCCCTCATCCTTCCACAACCCTCCCTCATTTAAAGAACATGTGCGGCTACCCAGGCCTAAGCCTTTTTGACAGTACATCTCTAATCAGTAACAATTTGAGCAGACTCTCAAGAGTATCTATTAGTGCTATATATGATAAAAGCGTATAAAAATACAGAAATAGGACTGGAGAGATGACTCCTAGTACCCATGTGGTAGCTCACATGCATCTGTAACTGGAGTCCCAGGGGAATTCTATCACCCTCTTCTGGCTTCTGTAGGCACCAGGCACACACATGGTATACAGACATACATTCAACCAAGTGCCTATCACATAATAAAATAAAATACAAAAATCAAGAACAAATGAGATAAAAAGGAAGTAAAACTACATGAAGTCATTTGAGCATCAGCAGCTAAGTGACTCAAAGTGCAATATATATTAGGGTGAAGTTCATTATTGATGATAATGTGGGCAATATCTGTATTTCAAATGGTTTCCTTGACAATTTCACTTTCCAGATAGACTTCCTGACAGATCTAATGACCTCATCATGTGGCAAAGAGCTCATATTAAGATGGAAATATTGGGGGCTGGAAAGATGGCTCAGCAGTTAAGAGCACTAGCTGTTCTTGAGGACCCGGGCTCAATTCCCAGCATCCACATGGCAGCTCACAACTGTATGTAACTCTAGTTCCAGGAGATCTGGAATCCTCACACAGATATACATGCAGGTAAATTACCAATGCATACAAAATAAAAATAAATTTATTAAAAAAGTTTTAAGATGGAAATATTGGTCTAAGCATGGTGGTGCATACCCTTAATCCTGGCACTCAAGAGGCAGAGACAGGAGGATCTCTGCATTCACCGGCTTTGCCTACACAGGGAGTTACAGGACAGCCCAGGAATATTCAGAGAGACCCTGCCTCAAAAAAAAAAGAGGGTGATATAGGGACAAGAGATAGCTCAGCAGTTAAAAAAGAGCACTGAAAAATATGTAACTCAATAAAAACAATTTTATAAAAAGAGCACTGGCTATTCTTACAGAGGACCTGGACCCAGCACCCATCTGGTGGCTCACAACTGTCTGTAAATCTGTTCTAGAGGATCTGACATCCTCTTCTGGTTTCTGAGGGTACATGCATCATATACAGGTATACATGCAGGTAAAACGTGAATACACAATAAAAATCTGAAGCTGGGTATGGTGGTGCACACCAGCACTTAGGAGACAGGAGAATCTGAGTTCCAGGACAGTCAGGGCTACACAAAGAAATCCTGCCTCAAAAGACCAAAAATAAATAAAACAAACAAATAAAATTCAAATTGTAGCCAGGTGGTGGTGGCCCACGCCTTTAATCCCAACACTCAGAAGGCAGAGGCAGATGGAGCTTTGTGAGTTCAAGCTAGCCTGGTCTAGAGAGCAAGTTTTAAGACAGGCTCCAAAGATGCAAAGTGAAACCATGTCTCAAAAAACCTAAATAAATAAATAAATCTGAATTGTTTTTAATTTAAGAAGGGGGGTGCTTGTCAGCTCAGTCTTTTTGTTATAGTTTGCATTGTTACAATTATCTTCAAACCTATGGTCCCCCTACATACAAACCTCTAAGCTAGTGGTTCTCAACCTTCCTAATGCTGTGACCCTTTAATACAGTTCCTCATGTTGTGGTGACCCCTAACCATAAAATAATTTCATTGCTACTTCTTAACTGTAACTTTGCTACTGCTATGAATCATAATGTATATATCTGATATGAGACCCCTGTGAAAGGGTAATTCAATCCCCCAAAGTGGTCATGATCCACAGGTTGAAAACTGCTGCATGCCATATGCTCATCTTGTGAAGATTAGTTCAGGGCAGATAATAGAAGATGAAGCTACTCAACAAGAGACTATAGCACGGGAAGTTCCAACCTGACAGCAGCAAGCATATGAGTAAGGTTAGCAGGACCAACTCCTCTTCCTTTATGAAGCTTCCTCTCTTCCCTTAAATATTCACAAAGCTCAACTTCTTTTTCTATGTTAGAGACCACCAATTAGCACTGTAACAATAGCCCTGATGATCTGTCTCTGCCTACTTTGTGTTCACTCCTAGCATACATTTCCTAATCCTCCTCATGTGTTAACTCCAGGCTATAATCTCAGTCAGGAGACTGAAGCAGAAGGATCAAGGCTGGGCTGCACAAGATCTTGTCTTAAAACAACCACTCGGTTATGCTTTGTGAAGGAATGTGTGTCTGCACACATGAGCACAACCCCAGCTTTCTTATGACCTCCATGTTGCCTCCTTTATACATCTACCTGTTTCCATGGCAGAGTCTTGCCCTTATGAAAGTATTTATCACAAGCTATAATTGTCCCTTATTAGCCTAAAGGGTAGGGACCACTCCCAATTTGGAATTCCTAGAATCTACCACTTACCTTGTTTGCTATGGGTACCTGTTAAATGCTGAGTGACAAAACAAAAAAGATCCAGTTCCTCTGGCTCTTTCAAAGTCTTACATAAACCTAATTGGTTTTACTTTCTTCCCATGGGTCTGTACCAGTCAGCTCTCTACTCTATTTCCTACTACATGTCATGCTCATTTGGCTTTTGTTCAAACCACCCTCAACTTGGATTGACTTCCATCTCCAGAGAAGCTGTCTGTACGTCAAGCCTGAGATCAAATTCCCCTTCCCTCCACAAGTCACATTCAAGTATTCATCTCCCAACTGATTACTCACTTCAGAGAAACCTCAGCAGATTACACATTTTAGCAATTATTCTCTAACTGATAGTCTTCTGTTTTCCCAACTTATTTTTCTTTTAAAGGCAGAATCTTGCTTATATGGCCTTAGGCAGGTCTTATACTTGCAATCCCCCACCTTAGTCTGATTGCTCGGATTAGGCATGTGCCAGCACACCTAGTTCTCTCAACTGTATTACACTCTTTGATGCCAAGAATAATCTTCAGCTACTTTTGCACACAAACGGCTCAGGACATGGAGACACAGGAGCCAGTTTGTAAGTGGACTGTAGAGAAGACAAGGCACTGCAATAGGTTTTACTCCCTTTCCACCACTAGGCTGTTAGGTATCCTCAACCATCTCATTTAATGTCATGGACTGTCTGCTCCTTATTTTGCAGAACAGACTTCAGCTTTTAAAATTCCTGGGAAAAGAC
Source organism: Ondatra zibethicus (assembly GCA_004026605.1). Lineage (NCBI taxonomy): Eukaryota > Metazoa > Chordata > Mammalia > Rodentia > Cricetidae > Ondatra > Ondatra zibethicus. Next base: position 42,053 of record PVIU01014859.1, on the reverse strand, counting down.
AGTAAGGTATCTCAGTGGGTAGAGGTACTTGTCACCAACCCTGACAACCTGAGTTCAATCTCTGGCCTACATGGTGAAGAAGAGAACTAAGATGCCATCTGACCTCTACACATGTGCCATGCTACATGTACACACACACTTAAATAAATCTTTAAAAGAATTCAGGCTCAGCAGTTAAGAGCACTGACTGCTTTTCCAGAGGATCCAGGTTCAATTCCCAGCACCCATATGGCAGTTTACAACTGTCTATAACTCCAGTTCCAGATGACCCAACACCCATGGCAAAACACCAATGCACATAAAATAAAAATAAAACAACAGCAATTCCAGGGGAGGAATTTTGCCTAAAGAAAACAAAATCTCCCCATCAATACTCCCCGACCAATCAAAAGATACTCTTTGTGAACCTCAGTTTAGTTAGCTGTACAACAAAAATAAACACCCTACTTTAAAGGGTCATATGGAGAACAAATGAAAAAACAGGCAGTGCTGGTGCATGCCTTTAATCCCAGCACTTGGGAGGTTGAGGCAGGCAGGACCTCTGAGTTCGAGGACAACCTGGACTACAGAGGGAATTCCAAGACAGCCAGGACTACAAAAAGAAACTTTCTCTGTGAAAAGCCCCTCACAGATAGGGGCATAGTTTTTGTTTGGTTAGCACAATGTATTAAGCCAAAGAACACTAACTGGTTCTTTTTTTTTTTTTGGTTTTTTGAGACAGGGTTTCTCTGTGGCTTTGGAGCCTGTCCTGGAACTAGCTCTGTAAACCAGGCTGGTCTCGAATTCACAGAGCTCCGCCTGCCTCTGCCTCCCGAGTGCTGGGATTAGAGGCATGCGCCACCACCGCCCGGCCACTAGCTGGTTCTTTAACATCAGCTCCAAACTACAGAATGTTCTCTTAGCCACGAGCTACATCTCGCCATCATGAACAAAGACACATTTTGATGGAAAAGTCTACTAACCTTCACCCAGAAAGTAATGTATGGTAGAAAGCTAGCAGTTGAAGTTATCAATTGAGACCTAAGTTACAGCTTGGTTATGGTTCCTGGAAAATGTTCTTAGAAGTTTCATGACTGAGCCCAGCAGTGGTGTACCACACCCTAATCCAGCACTGGGGAGACAGAGGTGAGCAGATATGGAGTCTGAGGTCAGCCTGGTCTACAGAGTGAGTTCCAGGACAGCAAGGGATACAGAAAGAAACCCTGTCCCCCCCAAAACAAACAAACAAACAAACAAACAAAAACAGGAAGTTTCAATTACTATTCTCTATTACAATTAATTACTTTCCCACATAATGGTAACAATTTAGAGGGTATATTTAGCATGAAGGAGCCTCTGTCAGAAATGTCTTACAAAGTAGAAGATAAACCAGGAGGAATTCAAGGTCATCCTTGGCTACACATCAAATTCAAGGCCAGGCTAGGCTATAGGGGAACCCACTCAAAAATCCAGAACGAAAGGGGTGGTGGTGGTGTCTGACTACTGTTTGATTTGGTTGTTCTTTAAGAGATTAATGAAGAAATACGAAGCTGGGCATGGTGGCATATGCAGAGGCAGGCAGATGTAAGTCCTAGGCCAGCCTGGTCTACACAGGAAGTTCCAGGACAGCCAGAGCTACCTAATAATCTGACTCCAAAAAACCAAAATCACTAACAGGCCTTTCTCCTTGAGACTGGGGAGGGTAAGAGAAAAAGGGGCTGAGTAAATGTTTGACAAGAAGACTGGAAGAACAACAATCCCTTCACCTCTCCAAGATTAAAAAAAGAATCATTTAGTTCCATTCTCTAACCTCAGGCAACCAGACACTAAAGCTGCTGTTGACATGTGGGTAGCAAAAATATGCCTGAAATTCCCTGCCCACACCACCAAAAGAACATTATTATGCTACGTCAAGACAAGGTTTCAGGCATCTAATGGAGGGACAAATCATTATGTTAGGCAAGGTTTCAGGCATCTAACAGAGGAACAAATCATTACATTAGGAGTAATGTCCCCCACTCCATACTCCCTCTGATTTTTGTAACCTAGGCTGTTATCAAACAACTGTCAATCCTCCTGGCCCACCCCTCAAGTGTGGGGATTATGGACATAGAGCAGAACCCTGAGAAGAGTGGTTACATCAGGACGCTAATGGTGTACTTGAAGCAACCCTTCTTCCTGCTTAATCTCTCATGTAGCAGGCTAAACTCTTTTCATTGAGGGGTTTTTTGTTACCTTTTAAGACAAGGTCTTTTTACATAGCCCTGGCTGTCCTGGAGCTCACTACGTAGACCAGGCTGGCCTTGAACTCAGAAATCCTCCTGTCTCTGCCTCCCAAGTGCTGGGCTTCAAGGGTCATGCCACCATACTGGGCTTTAAACTCTTTTACAAGTGGTAAAAGCCAAGCATGGTAGCACAGGCCTATAACTTGGAAGTGGAGGTAGGAGGAACACAAACTCAAGATCAAACTTACCAGTTATATGTCTGAGGAGAGAGAGCATAGCTACATGAAACTCTGGCTTAAGGAGGGGGAAAGCCTGTCTGGAGGAGACACCACACCTCTCCATTTTAAATAGTTTGGCTGGCTCACTAAATGACTCTTCTAGGGATGTAGTATTTGAGCAATTTTATTTTTACATTCCTTGGTTTAAAAAGGGAACACCACAAACTCACCATACTGACTGACCCACACCTATATAGACAAAAACTGCTTGTCTTACACAAAATGGGAAAACAAGTCCATGGGCTAGGTAAAAAGGCTTTCAATAAATGTTACTATGCCACTATTTGTAAACCTGTTTCTAAAAGCACATAAGGCCTATGACTGAACTAATGAATACTGGGAAGAATTTACTAGACGGCTGTCATTTTACAGCTATGAATAATACCAGGTTCAAGCCACTGGTAAACAAAAACCTTTTGTTTTGCATTTTAATATGGCATAAAGAGTTGAACTGTCTATCCATCGCTACTGCAGACCACAAAATTGAACTAAATTCAATATTCTGGCTCTAAAAATTTACACCTGAATACTTACCTAGACCAGTGTCAAGGTACTTTATTTTTACAAACATGTGCCAATTTTGCTGTATTTTTACTTCTTTCATTAACACTAATTTCTAGGCAGTGTCTGGCCCTACCTAAAATTGAGATATAAACAAAACTTATAAATAATACATTATAAAAGTGGGGCACTGCAATTCACAATTAGAGCACTTAAAAAAATCACAAATTTTTTACAATCTTTAATTATGTGTACATGTCTGTGTGTGGGCATGTGTGTGTTCAGGTACCCTTGGAAGACAAAGTGTCAGAAGCCCTGGAACTAGAGTTCCAGGTGATTGTGAGCCATCTGACGTGCATGCTGGGTACTGAACTGGGCTTTTCTGACAAAAAGAATACAGGGTCTTAGCCACTCAGCCATCTCTCCAGCCCCATGTTACTTCTTTTTGTTTTGTTTTTCAAGACATAGTTTCTCTGTGTAGCTCTGGCTGCCCTGGAACTCAAATTTCCACCTGCCTCTGCCTCTGGGATTTAAGGGTATGCCATCACCACCTGGCCCATGTTTTTTCTTTATAAGCTATTTTTCCCCAAGTATCACAAATTTATAAAAAGGAGAGATGGTGCCCAGTGCTGGTGGTGTGCGCCTTTAGTCCCAGCACTGAGCAGGCAGAGGTGGCCGGATCTCTGTGAGTTCAAGACCAGCCTGGTTTACAGAGCAAGTTACAGCTCCAATGCTACATAGGGAAACCCTGTCTCAAAAAAATTAAATAAATAAATGGAGAGATGGCTCGGCAGGTAAAGTACACTGGCTGCTCATTTTTTTGATCTAGAGTTTTCTCTGTAGCTTTGGTGCCTGTCCTAGAACTAGGTCTTGTAGACCAGGCTGGCCTCGAATTCAGATATCACTCTAGGCTCTTGTCTCCCGAGTGTTGGAATTAAAGGAATGCACCACCACTGCCCTGAAGTACACTGGCCGCTCTTACAGAGGACCTAAATTTGATTCCCATTACCCACAATGGATGACTCACAACCTGTAACCCTAGTCCCAGGGGATTTCACACTCTCTTTTTTTTTAATACTTATTTATTTATTATGTATACAATATTCTGTCTGTGTGTATGACTGCAGGCCAGAAGAGAGTACCAGACCCCATTACAGATGGTTGTGAGCCACCATGTGGTTGCTGGGAATTGAACTCAAGACCTTTTTTGGAAGAGCAGGCAATGCTCTTAACTCTGAGCCATCTCTCCAGCCCCCTCACACTCTCTTCTAAGCCTCCAAGGATATACATGGGGCACAGACCGATAAGGTAGGCAAAACACCTCTATGTAAAAATAATAATTTAAAACAATTTTAAGTGAAAAATTATGTATGGAGGTACATGCCTATAAATCCCAACACTCATGAGGCTGAGTCAGTAAGATGACCTCTTTGAGGCCAGGCTCCCTCCCCACCCCTCTCACTCTCTCTCTCACACACACACACAGCTGGACATGGTGTAACTTGCTTTTAATCTTAGCACTTGGAAGGTAGAAGCAGACCAATCTCTGTGAATTCCAGGTCAACAACAATAAATAAAAAGATGAAAATGATTTTGCCAAGTTATACTTAAGGGCTTCTTATTTGATGGTTTTCTACCCAATCCCAATCCTTCCCTTCGGTTCTCCTGCCAGTAATCCTTCCCCTTTCTGACTCATCTCTGCACATTTAAGATCATCACTTCCTAGAATCTGTAATCTGGCTCAAAATCCGGCTCCTTGGGAAGCTCATTTCCATCAAATACTTTTTTTTTTTTTGGACACCACTGTGTAGAACTAGCTGGCCTGGAACTCACTATGTAGACCAGGCTGGCCTCCAACTCAGAGGATCTGCCTGCTTCTGCCTCTTGAGTGCTGGAATTAAAGGTGTGAACTACCATGACTTCTTAAATTTGTAATACTTTAGTCCCTCATAGTTTGTATTACAAAATCAAATATTTAATGTTTTTCCTCCTAAGAAGTTGTTTTGCATTTCCTATCATTTCCCCACACAGAGATAAAATAGGGACAGCACCTTTCATATTCTCTATTATACAGCTAGCAGCAATAAATGCCCCTGGAATGACTGACTCAACAGAGGAAATGAAGCTGGACGTGCAATTATTTCTAAAACAAGCAACTGGCTTTTCATCGACAATGCTCCATCATCTTCAACATGCATGAGTCTTTGGAGATGAAATTTAATTCTATGTTGCATCAATTCATATGAAACACAGCACACAGATTACATTTACATCGAAGGTAAAGAATAACTGGTTACATGGTACGGTTTCTAGATTCTTATAAAATGCCTACTGGTCTTGAGGCAGGACGCCTGTGAGCGGTAGGAAGCTGGCACTAGTCTCTTGCAAAAGGGGCGAAACTCTAGTTGGCAGTAAAATGCTCAAACACGTGAGCCTCCACTGTTAAACAAGGCTCATTAACCACACAAACTTGCTGTTTCAGCTCTCTGCCTTCCATGAAGTGCTATGATCTCCTCTGGTTATTGTTGAGAGCCAATGATGGGTTAAATTCCCATAAATTAACCAGTGCTTTGGTGGTTTGCCCAAGCAAACTGCTGGCATCGGTGTGGATGAATTTAATAGACCCGCCCGCCCCGGGAGAGCGGGGTGACTGGAGAAAGCGCCCAACCGACGCTTCTCAGCAGGCAAAAAGGAGAATACAGCAGTCCCCCTCCCCGATCGCCCTCCCCGTAGTTAGTACTTAGTGTCAGCTTATCCTGCAAGAGGGGTGAGCTTCGCACGCGCCTGCTGCTCTCCCCCTCCACCCCCAAATCTCCGCTGAGTCTCGGTGAGGGGCGGCAAAGCCACACTTCGGAGACTGCCCAACTTTCTCCACGCAGGGCGCGCGCATCAGTTTTTCCACACTCCAGAACCCCAGCAGAAGAGGTCTAGTGACTGAAGCGGAGGGAACCGGCTCGCCCCGCACAGACGTCACGGTGGCAGAAACAAAGTGCGCGCTGGCGAGCCCAGGCCACCGCCGCCGCCCGCCGCCCCCCGCCGCCGCCCTCCCGGCCCCGCTCACCCTCCAGCAGCACCTCCTTGCCCGCGCGCTTCAGCGCCTGCACGGCCTGGTCGTGGGTGGCCTGGCGCAGGTCGGTGCCGTTCACCGACAGGATGGCGTCGCCCAGCCGCAGCGCCCGGCTCTGATCGGCCGCCAGCCCCGGGAAGATCTTGGAGATGAGGATCGGCATCCGGTTCTCGCGGCCGCCCTTGATGCTGATGCCCAGGCCGCCTGCCTCCTGCTTCACCACTCGCACTCGGCGCACGGGCGGCGAGGCGCCCGCCTCCCCCGCGGGGTCGCGAGGCGGTGCGGGAGGGCTGGGCGGCCCCAGGCCGCGGTTCGGGCTCCCGGGCAGCGAGTCGCTGCCGCCGCCGTTCGGGAGACCGTTGAAGGCGGCAGCCGGAGGCTCGGGCTCGCCCGCCGCGGCGTCACCCGTCAGGCTCAGGCTCTCGCCGCTGAGTTCGGCCACCACCCGCACCCAGCGCTCCCTTAGAAGCAGCTCCACCAGCCCCGCTTTGGTGGCCCGCGTCCACACCGCCATGGCCGGCCCTTCTCCCGCGGCCGCCGTCGCTGCAGCTCCCGGGATTCCAGTCAGGCAGCCTCGGCGCTTCCCCCTTCCCGCCCGAGGGGGGCGGACCCCTCCCCTCCCCCCCGGTGATTCATTATTCATGAGGGCCACGCCCACCTTCCGGAGGGGCGGGGGAAGGCCGGCGAGGCGGCTTCCGGGAGGTGAAGCTGTCCCGGTTCGCAATAGGTGAGCAGCAACTAGCGCAGCGAGGCTCCTCACAGTCCTTCGCGTAGGTTCTCCGTGACCCCCTCGAACTCCTGACTTCTACGAGAGCTGCCCGGGCACGGCAAAAGTCAGGATGGAGAGGCATTTTGCGACTCTGCGGGGCCTGGTGGCTCATTCATTCATGCATTGATTGGTTCTTGGCAAATGCTCTAAGCGCTCAGAGGTGTGCTGGGGCTCCTTTTAAGGCCCTGGAGACAGGCTGAATAAAATGCACCGCAGCTGAGAGAGCTTGTGGTCTAGTGGGAAAGAAAAATAGAGGCAACTAACTAGGTGCGATTCTCTGTGGTTAAAAGACTGAACAAACGTCCCTAGGACAGGAAAAGAAGAGTATTTGGTTAGTCTTGGGTGAGTAGCTCGCTCAGAGACGACGGTGGAAGAGGATAGCACAGAGGATGCAACATAAGTGAACGTGGGTCCAAAGGTATAAATCCAAGGCTTTGTCACTTTTTAAAATTATTTTTATTTTATGTGTATGGGCGTCAGAGACCCTGGAACTGGAGTTAGACAGTTGCAGGCTACCAGGTGGAGCCGACCCGGTCCTCTGGAAGAGCAGCCAGAGTTCTTTTTGTTGTTTTCGCTTTTTTAAAGACAAGGTTTCTCTGTGTAACTGCCCTGGCTGTACTGGAAGTCACTTTGTAAACCAGGGTGGCTTCGAATTTACAGAGATCTTTCTGCCTCTGCCTCCCAAGTGCTGGGATTAAAGGCGTGTGCCACTATCGCCCTTCTGTCTCCATCCTTTTTTAAACCACTTGTTTACTTGCCTGAAATTAGAGGGGACCATGTCTTCTTAAGCCCTGGGAAGCCTCAGTGTGCAGGGGCAAAGACATTTACAGTATAGTGATGTTTTAGAGTTCCCCAGAGAAACACCGATTAATATATAGTTAAAGTAGATTGTGCGGAAATTGCCACAAGATTATGGAGTCTAAATTCCACAACCTGCCATTTGCGGTCCCAGAAAAGTTGGTTGATATGCTTTGGGTTCAAACCTAAAGACCTGAGAACCAGAGGAGCCAATGGTAGGAGTCTGAAGACGTCAGAAGACTGGAGGAGGCCTGAGGAGGGGACACAAGTGGAAAGCTACTATGTAAAACAGCTGGCCCAGTCCTATGGAAAACCAGGAGCACTGAAGTGTGGCAGAAGAGAGATGTCCCAGTTTTCAGAGTGAATTTACCTTGTGCTTTACTGTTCCGTGTAGTTCTCACCTGATTGGATAATGCCTGTTCTCACTGGTGAGGACAGTCTGCTACTCAGGTCACCATGCAAATGATTTCTTACGGAAACCACAGACACACCCAAAAATGTTTCACAGCTGTCTATCCAGGTATCTGTAGCCCAGTCTCGTGAACACAAAAAAATTAACCATCTATGATGGTTCCCTAGGAAGGGATAGTATGTGTGAAAAGCTTCATATAACCAAATCCTGAAAAGTTTGGTCTTGATTTTGTAGGCTCACCAATTGTCTGGATTCCATTTTTTTTTTAGTATATGTAGATGAACATCCCAGAAACTGTATAAAGATTTGTTATTTAAAGAGTTTGTGATTTTGGCCAGGCGGTGATGGCGCACGCCTTTAATCCCAGCATTCGGGAGGCAGCGTCAGGTGGATCTCTGTGAGTTCGAGGCCAGCCTGGTCTACAAGAGCTAGTTCCAGGACAGGCTCCAAAGCCACAGAGAAACCCTGTCTCGAAAAACAAAAAAAAAAAAAGTTTGTGATTTTACCTAATTGTGGAGCCAATAACCAAAGACTATAATCCACTGTTCTTCCAACACCATAGGATAGAAGAACTGAGGGAAGACTCCAGCTTAAAGAGTCTGACATAACAGAGTACACAACCAAAAACCAAGAGAAGACAAATTTGGTTCAGTGTTCTGTTTACTATCCACCTCATACCTCAAAAAGGAGGATTTGGCCAGGAATTGTGGCTCATACCTGAAATCCCAGGACTCAGGGTACTCAGGATGCTAAGACAGAAGCAAGTTCCAGGTCAGCTGGGACAAACACAGTAAGACCATGTCTCTCTCTCTTTTTTTTCCCTTTGAGACAAGATTTCTCTGTACAGCCCTAGCTGTCCTAGAACTCACGTTTTAGATCAGGCTGGCCTTGAACTCACAGAGATCCGCCTGCCTTTGCCCCCCAAGTGGCGGGATTAAAGGCGTGCGCCACCATTGCCCAGCAAGACCACGTCTTAAAAAAAGAAAAGTCTGGAAACCATGCTACTGAGAAGGTAAGTTCTCAACAAAATCGTTGGGACCAAGATACCCTCTGACTTTTCTTCAGCAGTTGATGTAAAATTCCCATGCTTTCATCTGGGCAGCGACGGGGACAGAGGTAATGTGCACCAATTCCCATGAAAGGGAAGGTTCAAAGGATTGCTCAGGGAACGTGTTAACTAGCCGAAGTTGTCCATGCACAGCTCTATCGAAGCGTGTCCATGTGCAGACAAACTTCCATGAGTCGCTTGCACAGATGCTAAGCATTCAGAGCCTAAATGAATAGAAAAGTCACAATGAGAAATGTATCTTTTTATCAAAAGAAAAAGATCGTTCCGACAGGTCTTTGCTGTGAGTGGGGCACGATTTTCCAAGCTGCAAATGTCAGCGAAAGCTCAGCCCCTGGCCTTCTCCTAAATCAACTGCAGTAAAGCTGGTTTGTTGTTCCAGCAGGTCCCAGTGTGCCTGAGTGCACCTGCAGTCACAGGCATTTCTGGCTTCACTCCAGCTGAGCCAGAGCCCCCAGAGGCCTGAGTTATGTGAAATTTTTGCTTGTTAGAGAGCGTTTGGCAGCTGATTCCTCTGGGTCTGAGCACTAATTTTTAACACTTTTGCATATGTGATCATCAGGGGCTTAGGCAATCGAGGACACCTTTCTTAGCAAAAGGGAAGTGCTGGAAATTCTTTCCAAGAGTATGAAGGACTTTTCATCAATAGAGTTAGAGGAAGTCACAAATTATTGGTGAGGACACTTATGTAAGATAGCAAGTTATATAACAAAATATTTAAACCTGGGAACAGGGAAGGTAATAGAGATTACTTGGGAGTATTTCCTTTAAAAAAATATTTTGAAGCAGTGTCTTTAGCCTAGACTTCACCTTACCTCATAGGCCTGGTTGGCATTAAACCCTTTTGTCTCTACCTAGTGAGTATAGTGTGTGTGTATAGTATGTATGTGCATATATGTGTGAGTGCAAGTAACACAGAAGACATGGCACACACATTGCAGTAGAGAAAAACCTCAGGTGTCAGTCCTCTTTCCATCATGTTCTGGGATAGGTTTCTTATTCACTGCTGCATATGCCAAGCTAGCTTAGCTGGCCATGAGCTTCCAGAGGTTCTTGTTTCTGCCCCCCATCTTGCTATAGGAGCCCTGGGATTACAGGCATGAACTGCCCCACTGTGCTTAACTTGGGTTCTAGAGATCCAAACTCATGGTCTCGTATTTATGCAGCAAGAACTTTATCTACTGGGCCACCTCTCCAGCCCCTATGTCCCCTGCCCCAGACAATGCAACCCAAGCTAGCTCCAAATTTGCTGTGTAGCCAAGAATGACCTTGAATTGTTTCCTGTTCCCAACATAAAGTTCATCTTCATAGCTGCTTTTCCATATTCTTTTACCACTGCTTGCAGCTCAGATACTCACCCAGCCAGTACCTTCCAGTGATGCCTCACACATTCCAGCCAGGCCTTTCAGAATACCTCTGGTACCTTTGAACTTCTTTCCCACCCAGCAAGACCTCATTCCAGCTTTCTTTGACTCCCTAATTCGTTGGGACTTTTCCTTTGAACAATGTAATTCTATGCCTAGGTTGGAATGCCTAACTAAGTTATATCTTCCAGGAAAGCAAAGACTACCTATCAATTATTTTTGCTCCCCACTATTTGAAAAATACTGCCTTGCAGAGAGGAACTCATTAAACATGCAACTGATTGGCATCCGTGTTTCCTGTGCTGTCATCTTTTCAAATAATCCCTATGGAAGTTATGGGTTCCTTGCAGGGTGAAAATTACCATCTAGGAAACCTCAAGCAGTCAGTGAAATCTACTTACTGGGGATCATGAAATCTGACATAGAGTACACATCTGTTCCCATGGCTTCCTAAGGACAGGGAGACGAGCTTAGAGAATTCTTCTGGCAAGCATATTTTACCTACCTCTAAAAGAGGAAATGGTTGAGGTAATTCCTGTCGCCTATATCAATAGCTCTTCTCTGCTAGCAATTGTTATCTCCTGTTTCTCAGAACACGCAGCGCTCATTACTACAAAATGAGGGAATGTCAGTAGCTCCTTGGGTTCTGTAATTCCATCCTAAAATTCAAGCCAGGCTGTGATTGTATGCTGCTTCAAAACCTAATGACTGTGCAGAACTTGATAATTAAGAATTTGAAGACCAGTTTGGACCGGGTGGTGACATACTCCTCTAACTCCAGCATTCAAGAAGCAAAGACAGGCAGATCTCTGAGTTCAACACCAGTTTAGTTTCCAAGTTCTAGGCTAGCCTCTACGTGATGAGACTGTCTCAGAAAACAAACCAAAACCAAAACCCAGTTTGATCACTTACTAACTGTACAATGGTCAGAGGGGGATGAGGTCATGAACCTTAAGTATCTTTTTCAAAAAAAATTCAGATTGCTTCTGCCTCTTAGGGCACTTGGAGGGTTGAGAGGTCAAGTATACAGAGCCACATTAAAAAGCACCAGCTGTTGTTACCTTCCTTCAGCAGTGGCAAACAAAATCTATGGTGGAGAAACTCTAGTTAAGAGCATCCCTTTCCGCTGGGTGGTGGCGGCGGCGCAGGCCTTTAATCCCAGCACTCAGGAGGCAGAGGCAGGCGGACTCTCTGTGAGTTTGTAGACCAGCCTGGTCTACAGAGCTAGTTCCAGGACAGGCTCCAAAGCCACAGAGAAACCCTATCTCGAAAAACCAAAAAAAAAAAAAAAAAGAGCCTCCCTTTCTTTTTTTAAATTTGTTAATTTAACGTGTATTGATGTTTTTGCCTGCATGTGTATATGAGGGTATCAGGTTCTGGAATTACAATTGTGAGCTGCCATTTGGGTGCTAGGAATTGAACCCAGATCTCCTGGATGAGGAGCCAGTGCTCTTAACCACTGAGCCATCTCTCCAGCCCTTCTTTTGCTTTTTTGAGACTGTGTTTCTCTGTGTAACTTTGGAGTCTGTCCTGGCACTTGCTCTGTAGATCAGGCTGGCCTCAAACTCACAGAGCTCTGCCTGGAGTTTCTCCTTTCGTTAGGAATGAGTTTACCATAACACCGTTTGATTCTAGGCATAAAGGACAAATGGCCAAATTAATTTTGGTGACAAATAGATCTGGTATAAAAGCTACACTTGGGCTGGAAGGAAACACACATTGCCAAGAGCCGTCAAAGAAAAGAATTAGTGGATCTGGGGCTGCTTCCAAGGCTTGAAGGTTGTGTAATTTCACCAGAAAGGAGGGCCCCAGGCGAAATCGCAGCTTTTTAGCAGCCTGAAGGTCACTTCCCCCGACTGGGGGCGGGGGGGGGGGGGACACAAAAGCAAACCGGCAAGAAAGTAACCTAAGTACTATCAAGGAAGTCGCCAAGGGAGAAATGAGCTTGTAAAAATATCATCCCAACATCCACACAGAACTGTTCCTCGGAAGACGGTGGGGTCAGTGTCCCCTTTAAGGTAGTTTTACTTTGCCTTCGCTAGAACTGTTCTACAATATATTTCTTCTCCAATACAAACACACTAAGAGAAATACTCTTTAGCCAATGCAGGCACATTTTTTAAAGATTCATCCCACCAAGATAAATCACTACCCATCTGAAACCCACAAAAATGGATTAACTATCTCCTGTCTCAGGACTGTGAAAACCCACATCTGCTAACCACATTCCTAATGGGAAGCAGCTGGGGACAGTTTTGTAACTGCGACTTTCTTTATAGGAAAATATTAGCAAGGACAGGCTGAGCAATTTAGTTTCGTTGAATCCACTTAGTTATGGAAAATCACCAGTGCTTTTTATTGACAATTATGGAAATTACATAATTTGCCATGAAATTCAAATAAGATCTAAAAATAAATGTCCACTTTCCCCTCCTCATCAGTTCTAACCATTTTCAGTGCCTCACACAACTTCACAATCCGTAACTCAGTAAGTTCTCCCTCTCCCCAGCAGCCACTGAGTCAACATGCGTGATATTTTACCTCCTGGACATTTTTTTTTCCAAGACAAGGTTTCTTTGTGTAGCCTTGGCTGTTCTAGAACTCGCCCTGTAAACCATCTTGGCCCACACCTCTCAGAGATTTGCCTGCCTCTGCAGGGGATTAAAGGCGTTCACCACCACCACCTGTCTCTTGAGCTATCTTGATGGCTTATTTTTTTGGTTAAAAAAACCAAAAAAACAAAAAATGAACCCCAAAATGAAAACCAGGAGGGTATAGTGACACATGCCTTTAAACTCAGCGCCTGGGAGGCAGATGAATCTTAGTAAGTCTGAGGCCAGCCTGGGCTACATAGTGGGTGTCTATTTCAAAACAACCAAACAAAAAAACCCAACAACAAAAAAATCCAGAATCAAGCTAGCACTCACTGTGTAGCCACCCCTCCTGGCCTTGAACTTGTGGTGATATTTGCCTGTTTTCACACACGAGACACTGGACTTTTTGTTTTTTACAACTTTAAAGTTTTACTTATTTATTTGGGGGGCATATGCATACCACAGCACACACACGCAGTGTGGGAGTCAGAGGACAAAGCATGAGAGCTGCTTCTCTCCTTCCATCGTGTGCCCAAGGGGTTGAACTCATTCATCCAGTCTGTCCATCAGCACCTCTCCTACTGCGTCATCCTGCCAGCCCCAAAGTGTTTTAAAAAAGGGTTCTCAATAGTCCTGGCTGGCTCTGAATTCGCCATAATGCTGAGAATGACCTTGGACTCATCATCTTCGGCTCCTGAGTACTGGGATAAGCACAGAAATGTGCCACAATAGCTAGTGGTGCCTATGGTGTCTCAGCTAGTGCTGTTGGGGATGTTATGGTTTGCGTAATAGGCATGCCCCACGTGAGTTCCTGTGTAAGAGGAACGGTCCCCAGCTAGTGGTGCTGTTCTGAGATGGTGTGATGGGAGTGAGATTCTTCAGTGAACCGGGATGGAAGTAAGTCACTGGGGCATGACATCCTTTGACTTTCTCTGTCTTCTTGCTTCTTGATCATTATGAGGCGAATATTTTTGCTCATGAACCTGCTCTTGCCGGCATGATGTTCTACCTCCTCACAGGCCCCCAGCAGTGGAGCCAGCGGACCAAGGATTGAAAACTGTGGGCCACAAGAAACTTTACTTCTTTAAGTTTTTTTCCAAGGTATTTGTCAAGGCAAATAGAATGGCATCATGGGAAAATAAAGTTAAAACAGGATTGTGGGGCTGGAGAGAATTAAGAGCACTGCTGCTCTTCCAAAAGACCCAGGTTCAATTCTCAGCAGCCACAAGGAAGAACACAGCTGCCTGTAACTCTAGTCCAGGGGCTCCAACACCCTCCTCTGGCTTCCAACACTGAACCGCATGTGGCACAAACAGGCATGCAAAACACTCATAAGATAAATCTAAAGTTTATTGGATTTTGAAGCACTTGGTGCTGTGGGAACTCCTTCACCAAGAGCCTTTTAGATACATGGCCCATTTCGGGCATGATATGAGGTACTATAAGTGCAGAGGAAAAGCATGCTTCCCCCCCACCCCGTTTTTCCCTGCTGGATTTGGTTCTCAGCTTCCAGTGCACACAGGACCATGGATCTCTACCTTTGCTGTGAGTTTTGTCCCCGAATGAACCTTTGTTACACTCCATTCAGGGCTATTGTGGAACTCTTTAATATGCCTACAACTTATAAAAAAAAAAAAACAGGATCATGGATCTCTTTGGGGGATCATTTGCACGATGACACATTAAAGGAACAAAATTCTAACATCCAAATGGCAGAAACAGGCAGATCTCTAGGAGCAGAAGCTGGCCTTGAATCCCTGATTTTCTCTTTTCTACCCTTCAGGTGGACAACCATGCCTGGCCTGAACAAAGTTTTGATGCTAAAAAATAAGCTTCCTAAAACTTCAAAACTGGATGGTTTCTAACTTTCAGTATTCCATATTCCAATGTTTTAGTTATTCTTAGTCTATGTTTTGTTATTTCCATGGCAAAGAGATCAGATTACCTGCCACTATATGGGAGAAATGAGTTATTAAACCATCTGAGTAGTGTTGGCAAAAAAGACCATGTCTAGGCCAATCTCTGGTCAAAATTTTTCTGTAGAACTCAAGTAAAAGCAGCAAGTTACAAACGATGCCAAAGATGAAACTCTTCCAACAGCCGGTTACACAAAACCTGTGTGGGAAATATGCACCAAAATGTTATTTAACACTGTTTTATCTTGCCTTCTCCTAATTTCTCTGACTTGCCCCAATCCGTTTGGGCTTCATTTGTTTGTATCCAGTTCTCTACTTAGGAAGACTTTCAAGGCCTAAAGCTCTTATTTCCCATACCATTTATGGAAGTTCAAATTGCTGGCTGGAAACCTTGCAAAGGAATGCTTGCCACTTTCAGAAGTATTACTTCATTCTGAGCCCTCTCCGTCAGAAATATATCCTCTACAATCAAGAGGCTTCAAGTGGGCTGGGGGTATAGCTCAGTGGCACAGTACTTACTACACATTCCAAGCTGTTCAGGCCCTAAGTCGAGTCATGAACTAGCTTCTAGTTGACAAGGACTCCTGACTTTACAGCTCTATAGACAAAGAGAACCAAGTGAAGTTAGTTTTGTGGCATCCTAGGCAGACTCTTCACATTCAGTGCAGACTAGTAACTTGAAGTCTGGTCTTTCTTGTGGCAGAATTTCTGCGTAGCCACGGCTATCATGGAACTCACTAAGTAGACCATGCTGGCCTCAAATCAGAACTATCCTTGATCAAAATTAAAGGCATGCATTACCACACCCAGCTTTGAACTCTGGTCTTGTTTTTTGAGACAGTGTTTCTCTGTATTTCTCACTGTCCTGAACTTACTCTGTAGACCAGGCTCAAACTCAGAGATCCAGATGTCTCTGCCTCCAATTAAAGGTGTGTGCCACTACAACCTGCTTTGAACTTTGGCTTAACCACACTTTTTTTTTTTTTGGTGGTGGTGGGGGATGTTTCACTACATAGCCTGGCTAGCCTGGAATACCTCTGTATCTCATTTGTGGGATAGGCGCTCATCCTTCAGCCTGTGTTAGGCCTGAATTTGCACTCCTCCTGCCTCTGTCTACCAAGTGCCAGGACTTATAGGTGTGCACCACCACCTGTGGATTCGAAAACATGTTTCTAGGGAGACCAGGATTAGTTTCCTCTGCTTAAGACTGACAGTTCAGCCTAATACAGACTGGGCAAATGCTTTTTTGTTTGGTTGGTTGGTTTTTCGAGACAGGGTTTCTCTGTAGCTTTGGAGCCTGTCCTGGAACGAACTCTTGTAGCAGACTGGCCTCGAATTCACAGAGATTCACCTGCCTCTACCTCCCGAGTGCTGGGATTAAAGGCGTGTGCCACCACTGCCCAGCCAGCAAATGCTTTTTTTTTTTTAAAGATTTATTTATTTCTTATGTACACAACATTCTGCCGCCATGTATGCCCACACGCCAGAAGAGGGCGCCAGATCTCACTAGAGATGGTTGTGAGCCACCATGTGGTTGCTGGGAATTGAACTCAGGACCTCTGGAAGAGCAGCCAATGCTCTTAACCACTGAGCCATCTCTCCAGGCCCCAGCAAATGCTTTTTACAGAAGGAAACTCATTCAAGAAGAGAGATGGGCAGTGGTGGCGCACGCCTTTAATCCCAGCACTTGGGAGGCAGAGGCAGGCAGATCTCTGTGAGTTTGAGGCTATCCTGGTTTACAGAGTTCTAGGACAGCCAGGACTGTTACACAGAGAAACCCTGTCTTCGGGGAAAAAAAATGAGTAAAACATAAAGATGCAACTGTGCTTAAACTACTCATCCTGTCAGCCAGGCAATGGTGACGCACATCTTTAATTCCAGCACTTGGGAAGCAGAGGCAGGAGGATCTCTGTGAGTTTGAGGTCAGCCTGGTCTACAGTTAGTTGCATGACAGCCAGGACTGTTACACAGAGAAATCCTGTCCCGTCTCAAAAAAAACAAACCAAACAAAGAGAACCTACTCCTGTCACTGTAAGCCCTAAACAGGCTAAGCAGAAGCTGGTGACTATCGTAAACCTCACTGTCAAACCTGAGACATACTGTCCATTGTACATGATCTCTTCTAACCTGTTAAACTGCTCCCCACAGATCTGCCTTAAATTCTCACTTTTTCTTTTCAGACTAGAGAGTGGGGTTCATTGCAGCAGAATGCTTTCCTCCGGCACTTTATGTGATACTGTCAGAGCCCACATCCTTTCCTAACCACACAAAACTCTACATACAACCACTGAGATGGTAAAGAAATCTATCTGCTTGGCTCAGGTTAACTACTGTTCTTCACGTTCTAATTTAGAGAGCACAGTCACAACTGGTTAGTGGAGAACACCCCTGGGAATAACAATGTCAAAGCAGACAGAGCAGAGAGGGTGATTCTTACTCTCCAGCAAAATCCCTGCCCAATGCTTTCTTACCTTCTGAAGCTGCCGTATGGCTAAGAAAAGGACTAGTAGCATATTTTTGCTTGACGTGGCACTAAGGCCTGAGTCTTGCCTTGTACATGGTAAATCCCCAGCTCTGTGACTCCAATGGCATCTAATTTTCAGATGGAGCATTTTTGATGCTGCAGTTGAAATTATTCCTTGAACTATGAAGTGGATCATGGCTATTAGCACCCTTCAGGGTGATGCTGGAAGGCTGCAGGCTAGTACATAGTGATCCCAGTTCTTGGATACCTCAGAACAGACCAGAGAACAGACAACATGGACTAGCTTCTTTCCTGAAACTATAGTCCAAGAACAGACAAGATTCCAAAAAGGCAGTATGAGTCTGTAGCTAGTTCAGTCCAACTCATTACTGCAGCTACAAATACTATCTTGTGCTTGTGTATAGCACACACTGAAAGTCAGAGGACAACTTTCCAGAGATAGTTCTCTCCTTCAACCACAGGTTCTGGGGATCTAAAGGTGTTATCAGGCTCGGGTGGCAAGTGCTTTTACCGAGAGCCAAGCTGCTGGACTTACTTTGGAGATTTATAGAGACCTTCTATTCTGTTTCACTCAATGAAAAGGACATTCCTGCCCATTATTCTGGAAAATAATGTTTATAGTGACTAGTCCTAAAGAATAACTTTGCTTTATTATCATGATTCTGGGGAAGACAAACAAACAAACAACAACAACAACAAAAGCAGGGTAGACAGTTCAAGAAAGGACACATAATGCCCTATTTTTAAGTTCCAAATTTCTTCTTTTTGATGGGTGGTGGGAGCTGAGCAATGATGTCGTCCAGGGGTCGTTCTACTGCCACAAGTGTCCTTTCATCCAAGAGATCCATGAAGAGTAAGGGCTGCAGAGAGAAAACAGTGATATCACCAGGGAGTCGCTCACCACCAGCTCTCAACAGAATAACTGGAGTGCTGGTCAAGGCTCCAAAGCAACTGGATCTTCAGACAGTTGTGAGCTGCCATGTGAGTGCTGGGAATTGAACCCGGGTTCTCTGGAAGAGCAGTCAGTGCTCTTAACCACTGAGCCATCTCTCCAGCCCTGGACGAACTGGTTTTATAGACACTGAGACTATTCATCAGAAAAAAGAAAATCATGGAAGTTCAATAATTTCCATTACTTTTATTTTAATTCTTAAAACATTATTTAATCAGAAGTTTCACCGAGAAGAATATTCATATTAAGAAGCCCCATATGAGCACCAAGACTACTACACATTTCTCTCACATAGGGAAGTATGACTTGCCTGCCTCTAACTTACTGAGTCAAAAACAATGAAACATAGCTACAGACACAGATAACTTCAAGGCCACTAGTCTCTACCAAGTCAGGGTCTCTACATGCAAAGGAAAATACACTAGTTTCCCAATTGTTAGTTATTACATTTTGATAACATCCCAGGGAAGCAACCATCCAAAATACAAAAAGAGCTTTTTACCTTATATATCTTAGAAATTTTAAATGCATGGGCTGTGCGCCTCAGGAAGACATCTGATTCATTTTTGGGAGGAAGTGGATTATAGAGCACAGTTTTGTCATTTGGAAGTGGCTAAAAGACAAAGATATGTTATTTATTTACTTGGGTAGTATAAGGGGTCAAGCCTAGGTACTCACACACAAGAGTACTCTGAACGACATCTCCAATCTTTCAGCTTTTTAGTACTTCGTGAGAGTTTCACTAAGGTGCCCAGGCTGCCCATGAATTTACTCTTTGCCCTTGAATTTGTGTTGCTCCTGCCCCAGTCCTCTGTGGTGACAGGCTTGAACCACAAACCCCACAAGACATACTATTTGAACTATTACTTTATTGTCTAGCATTTTTAAGACCTGGTGTTTAATCCTTAGCATCATAAAAATAGAAGAGCAAAACGTTACTTTCATTGCCCTTTATGGACCCAGTTCACTCAGTTTTGTTTGGTTTGGTTTTTGAGACAAAGTATCATTGTAGTTCTCTTGATCCTTCTGAGCACTAGGATTATAGATACGCACAACTGTGTTTGTCTAAGGCCCTCAGGTTCTTCAACTACTACGGATCACTATCCCATAGGAGGGCCATATAAACTGGATGTAGGATCATGAAAACTTGACAAAGGAAAGGCTTCCAAATGTAAAATGACCAAAATTTAATACAAAATCAAACATGTGAACTGGTAACGTGGTAAAGGTATTTCTCATGCAAGCCTGGACACTTAGGTTCAAATCTCAGAATCCACATAAAGGTCTAAAAGGAGAACCAACTTCACAAGTTGACCTGACTTCCACACATGCAGGGGCACACACAGCCCAACCCCATCAGGCACACACACTTACATTGAGAGTCAGTTCTCTCTTTCCCTCATTTAGGTTCAAGGGTATAGAACTAAGGTTGTTAGGTTTGGTGGCAAGTGCCATTACCCGAAGGTCTACCTCACCAGCCCACTTTTAAAACAGATTTACTTTATGTATTTGTACCATGTGTGTCCCTGGTCAGATCCTTGGAAATGGAGTTATGGGTGGTTATAAACCATCACAAGGGTGCTGGGAACAACCCCACTACTTTAGTCTTTAATAAATGGAAAATTATATGTATAATGAAAAACTTTTTTTTTATAAGGTTGGGGGTACACACCTTTAACCTCAGCACCTAGGAGTCAGAGGCAAGTGGATCTCTGTGAGTTCAAGGCCAGCCTGATCTGCAAGAGCTGGTTCTAGGACAGCTGTTCGAGGGCTGTTACACAGAGAAACCTGTCTCAAACCTCCCCCCCAACACACACACAAATTTTTTAAAAATGATTTATTTTTGGTAACAGTTCTTCAGTATACTTAAGGTAATGTAAAAATGTCTCAGGCAAAAGGGATCACGCATGGACAGAATGAGCAAGAACGGGCTTCATACTACATGGCAAAATTAAAGACACACAAGCTTTGGGCCAGTTTTGTCAGTAGCCCTTTGTAAGACAAGAACAAATGGGCGTGTGCAGGATCTTAGCCCACACAGACACTGTACTCTCTACTCCTCCCCCCACGGCCATATCCAGTACACTGGCCAAGTGGTTAAGGTTCTCCCCCAGGGAAAATACCATAAACTACCCCCACTGATGTCACCGACACTTCAAGAGATGGCCAAATAAATGATGCACTTCATCTCTCATTTCCTTGGGAACCAGCTCTGCTTAGACAAGGGCATGAGGGACTCATCAGCAGCACTTGGGAGAAAGCCTCTGGGCTGAGTTAGAGACAAGTGAGGGAGTGGGAGGGCTCTTCCTGGGCCACTCACTCACAGAAGTGACTTGTCACCAGCTCTGCTTCCCACATCTCAGGACACAGGGCCCATGAGACGAGCTACAGTGACACATCCCTGTGCACACCTCCTTTAGAGCCATCTGCTGCAGTACCACGCACGTTCCACCCCCACCTTCACAGATCCACAGAACAGCTGGTGTTGGGTATAACTGAAACCCAAAGTGCAGTACAGCCATGGCTGTGGTCCACAGGCCTCCTAGGAAAGAAAGGCCCTACCCAGAAAAGTATGGTGTAGGAGGTCCTTCTGACTATGGGTTGCTTTCATTGGTTGAATAAAGAAACTGCCTTGGCCTTTTGATATGGCAGAACTTAGATAGGCGGGGAAGACAGAACTGAATGCTGGGAAGAAGGGCAGAGGGGCAGACGCCATGAATCTCCTGCCTGAGATGGATGTAGGTTAGAATCTTGCCGGTAAGCCATAATCACGTGGTGATACACAGATTTAATAGAAATGGGTTAATCAAGATGTGAGAGTTAGCCAATAAGAGGCTAGAGCTAACAGGCCAGGCAGTGTTTAAATGAATGCAGTTTCTGTGTGATTATTTCAGGTGTAAGCCAGCCAGGCGAATGGAACAAAGGGCCCCCGATCTCCTACAACACATGTATATTTGGGAAGAATCAAAACAGCAGCAAGCATTTTAAACTAAAGGAAATACTTGTGTTCCTACCTAAATAACAGTCACTGACACTGGAGTTTTCCTGACTAGACTTTTCTCAAAACACAAAGACCAACTTTTTGAAGTGTCTTCAGCTAAGGGGTAGGGTGGACAAAACATCCATGGTGTCTCCTTTAATGAAACTACTTTACTCAGTAACGCAACAATGGAAATTAAAAGTGAGTCAGTCAGCTCAAAGGTATTCCCTGACAAGGGTCATCTTCTGAATACCAACTTGATCACTTTTCTACTTAGGTTTCTATGTTGAATAGCCAGGTAGAGAAATAACTACAGCAGCAAAATCTAGTCCATAAAGGTTAGCCCCCTCACCCAAGAGCACGCCAAACAAAAGTGCCTATCCTCTGAAGAACACACTAGCAGTTCTCATTTGGAGGCTCCTTCCTCTATCTAATCAGTCACTAAACTTAAAAACTCCTAGGTAAAGGTAGGGTGTGCTACTAACTCCAGTAGCACTCAGGAAGCAGAGGCGGGAGGACTGCTGTAAATTTAATGTCAGGCTGGCCAGGCTATATAACATCCTGTTTCAAAAAAAAACCCAAAACAAAACTGGACTGGAAAAGACAGCCTAGCAGTTAAGAGCATTTGCTATTCTTGCAGAGGGTCTGGGTTCTGCTCCTAATAGCCATGTCAGGGTGCTCACAGCCATCTGTCAACTCCAACTCCAAGGGATCTGAAACACTCTTCTGGCCTCTGTGGGCAACACAGACACACAGACACAGACACACAGATATATACATATAGACACACACAGATTCCTAAATAAAGAAGTCTCAGAACTCACCAAGGACTTGTCAATGATACAGAACATGTAGGTATCGTGAAGGAGGATGTGCATCGGTCTCTTGGGGTGGAAGCTGATGTGTGTGATGGGAGTATCCCTTTGGAGCCATAGCTGGTGAAATCCCTGCTTCTGGACAGCTCGGCTCCACTCTGTATACTGCTTGTCTGGGATACTGAACTCAAATACCTGAAGAACACAACACCACGCAAGTGCACATGTGTACCCATGGAGTTCAGAGGCTCCTGCTCCTTCTGGGATTTCGTAACCACAAATATTAGCAAACCTTAAGGCACCATATTTTAACATTACATTTTTTTTTTTTTTTTTTTTTTTTGGTTTTCAAGACAGGGATTCTCTGTGGCTTTGGAGCCTGTCCTGGAACTAGCTCTTATAGACCAGGCTGGCCTTGAACTCACAGAGATCTGCCTACCTCTGCCTCCCAAATGCTGGGATTAAAGGCATGTGCCACCACCTCCCAGCTTGTTTTTGTTTTTTTAGGACAGGGTTTGTCTGTGTAGCCTTGGCTGCTGTAGACCAGACTGGCCTCAAACTCACAGAGATCTACATGCCCCCACTCCAGTGCTGGGATTAAAGGCGTGGCCCACAGCCTGCCTTAGTATTACATTTTACCACCACTTAAAAAAAAAACCCTTTTAAAGCTAAGTTATAGACAATAAGCCACCTAAATTTTTTGTTTGAGACACAGCTTTACAGTTCAGTTCTGGCTGGCCTGAACCTTGTGATCCTCCTGCCTCAACATTTCACATGATAGGATTATATGTCACTGCCACTAAACTCAGGGGGCACCAGTTTCGATGACAAAGACACTTAGGTACCACCTTTGAATAGTCTTGGTCAAGAATGAAAACCCGGGCTGGAGAGATGGCTCAGAGGTTAAGAGCACTGATTGTTCTTCCAGAGGTTCTGAGTTCAATTCCTAGCAACCACATGGTGGCTCACAACCATCTGTAATAAGATCTGGTGCCAACTTCTGGCCTGCAGGGACACATGCAGGCAGAGCATTGTATACATAATAAATAAATAAATCTTAAAAAAAAAAAAAAAAGAAAGCCCATGAAAGTGAGAGAGCATTTTTTGGATATTGTGTGCATGCATGAGAAGTAAAAACTGTTTCAAAACAGTAAGCCTCATCTGCTTAGCTATCTAATCAAATATGCTTCCCAGATATGCTGACTCTTTCCAACAGTCTGGTGCAGTGTAGTTGACGCTATCACCTGCATTTTACAGACGAGGACACACAAGCACTGATGAGTTCATAATGTGCTCTACAGCCCAAGTATTTGACAGATTACCTCTTCCCAACTTGGCATAAAAAGTGCTATGGAGGAAGCTCTCACGTCAGCTGAGATTAGATACCTAAATTTTAGTAAGTTCTGATTTTCTCATGAAGGTAAACCAAACATTTTTAGGTCACTTCCGAAATTTTATTACATCTCATATCTAGTTTAATACCTGGGCTCATGTTATCTCTAGTTTAAATTAGTAGAATGTAGTCAGATAGTGGTGGTCTTTAATCCCAGCACCCGGAGGGCAGGAGGCAGAGGCAGGCGGATCTCTTTCTTCAAGGCCAGCCTCAAGGCTACACAGAGAAACCTTGTGTGTGGGGGTAGTGGCGGGGATTAGCAGAATGCTTCAAAATTCTCCCATCACTTTGTGCTTCTAAGTTCTAGAACGGTGATGCAAGCTGTGCCCATCAACCAGTGGGTACTGCTGGCCTATGACAGGCTCAAGCCACACGTGGAAGCCTCACCTGCATAAACTATCTAGCAGAAGGGAACGGGAGGAAAGCACTAGAATCTCTTACCTGCTGGTCAGAATGAGCAATGACAAGGTTGTTGGTGTTGGGGGCAATGGCCAGAGCAGTCACTGGGAAGTTGTAAGCAGGGACTGTGCAGTGGAGCTGGGGAGAAAGACAAGGGACAAGGCTATAGGACATCTTCCTTCAGGAAAGGTCAGATGAGTGGGACACCACACACAGACGCACAGAAAAAGCAGAACAAAAGGAAGCTGGATGTCAGCAACTTTTGTAGTTTATTACTACTCTTTCATTGTTTTCTGGACCAGGCTTTGAGTCCTAAACATACACTCCACTACCACTCAAAACCCTAAGCCCAAGTCAGGTGCTTGAAATAAGGTTCTTTGGAACTAAAAGCATTCTATGGAAGTTCAGGCATTTCAACAACAAAGAAGTTTAATTTCATTAAAAGGAAAATTTTGGCTGGGTGTGGTGGCAAAGGCCTTTAATCCTCCTCTGGAAGACAGAGGCAGGTGGATCAGAGTCTGAGGTCAGTCTGGCTTACATAGTGAGTTCTAGGCCAATGAAGACCCTTTCTCAAAGAAACAAACAAATTATGCTTAACTGCTTACAAAATAGAGCATTTCCAGAAAACTCAGAGCAGTTTCCTCTGAGTAAATATGTCAATATGAACCACTCATATATACCACTGTACTGAGAACACATAGCTCTATACTGGTTGGTTTTTTTTTTTTAAAGCTATTTCTGATTTTTTAAATTTTATTTATTATGTATACAGTGCTTTGCCATCATGTATCTCTGCAGGCCAGAAGAGGGCACCAAATCTCAGTACAGATGGTTGTGAGCCACCATGTGGTTGCTGGGAATTGAACTCAGGACCTTTGGAAGAGCAGGCAGAGCTCTTAACCACTGAGCCATCTCTCCAGCCCCTACTGGTTGGTTTTTTAAAAAAAAAGTATTGCCGAAGAATGGACATTTGGGTTCAACTATAAAGCATGTTTGTAGGCATTAGAAGGAAACATGGTTTTTGTCAATGTTAGGGACAGAATTGTGATATACGACTCAATGTATTATTATCTATCTATCAGAAGAATTCCCCAACTGTGATTTCCACCTTAAATTTCTGGTTCTATCTAATCTAAAATCACACTGAATTCACAAGGCTAGCGAGGAAAGCAGACCTGTTATGGCCTGCAGCGCTGTATCTATGTATCAGAACTCCCCTCCTCAAAGCAGAAACACCTGGGTACTTTTGTCTTTTTATCATTTTTTTGTTGTTATTTGTCTGCTGTATGGTAATAAGGACTGACCTTAGGGTATCATTAATGCTAGGTAAGTACTCTGCTATTGAGCTATATATCCCTAGCCAGGAATGGATTCATCACACATAAATCCCTAAATGTTAGTCTGAGTATAGCTTACACCATTCTTTCAATTTTAATATTTTGTGATTTTAATATTATGTTAGTACAGTGTTGTGGTTCTAAAGAATTCTAAAACAGAAATCTAAAGCAGGAGAAATTCTTGCTAAAAAAAAAAAAAAGCCTAGTAAATTTCCAGGTCACACTGATCTGCTCTGAATCTTAACATGACTAGTAGCTTCCTGTATGGCTCAAACTGCTGCTATGAATTCTGATGCTCACCTTTAGATGATTCAGATCGTATACGTGGACTCCAGCACTGGTACCTGATGCAGCTAGCCAATTCCCATCTGGACTGACTGCCAAAAGACACATGGCCTCCACTGTCCCTGAGGACAGAAGAAACAAGTTCTTGAATTAGGCACCCAGAGCCTGCCCCACCCTGGAGAAACCAATGAGAAACCCACATGGCTATAAATCATTTATAGGAGACTTTACTAGAGTCCTGCAAATTAGCTCTAAATGTTAACCAATTTTTAATATATATATTTTTTGAGACAGGAAATTACTTTTGTACCCCAAGACAGCCTTAAATTTAGGATCCATGGTGCCTCAGCCTCCAAATGTTAGGTAACTATGCTTTCCCTACTTTTTAAACTTAATTAGTGATTGTTGGGCATGGTGGCACAAGTTTTTAATCCTAGGACCCAGGAGGCAGAGAATGAGTTCGTGGCTAGCATGGTCTATACAGCAACTTAAGGCCAGTTAGGTCTACATCATGAAATGTGGTGCGAGTAAATATAAATATATATGTTATAAATATAAAAACTATAGTCTCTTGTGTAAAGAGAGCCCAGAAAGATTAAAACTAGAGGCATCACTAGTTAAGATCTGAGTAAAGCACTAAAACCATACCCTAAGTTATTATTTCAAACTACTTTTTCCTTCTTAATGTTTTAAAACTACAGTTAGGAATACATGTTTAACAGACTTGAAGCACATATTTAATTTATTAAGTGCCCGCTGTATGTTTAACACTATGGGGCACGGATGAGACATCTCTGTCAAAGGGTTTTGAATCAATCTGTAACATTAAGACAAAATAAAAATCAGACATCGACATTATATGCTAAAATATGTGCTGCATTTAATAATCCCAAATAATGAAAAAAGCCTTACAACAAGTCATAAACCATCTCTTGAAAGAGGGAAAAAAGAAGGTAAGGGCAAGATAGTCTAAGATTTATAATAAAAATACTATTGTTTTAACTCATCTGACTCCTGAATGGTCGGCTTCTTCTGAAGCAGCTACTTTTTTTTTCACCTTTTCTGTCTTTTTTATGGGGGGGCGGGGCAGGATATGAGACAGGGTCTCTTTATCATGAAACTTACTCTGTAGACCAGGCTGGCCTCAAACTGCCTTCCAAGGCCTGGGACTAAAGTTGTGCACCATCATGCCTGGCATGAAGCAGCTTTTCAATGAGTTAATGCTAAATACTTATAGTCCAGGCTGATGGGAACCTAAAACGATAATGAAGTAGCTATATGCCAGGGCAAGGAACAAGGGACAGGATCGTGGAATGTATTCAACTACCAAAGTAAACTGGATAAAAAGTTGAAGCCAACAGTTAACTCAGTATTGGCTAGTATATATAGTCACCTACTGATGCAATCTTATGTTCTCAGGGAACACGAAAAAGTCACAAGCACAAAAGATCCCAAATAAAGCTAAATGCCTAATATCTTAAATAAACATCTCATAAAAACAAAGGTAGCATGTTCCCCAAATCTTACACAGAAGCACCAGAAAACACCAAAACACCAAGGGGAGTCATTTGGTGTCAGGATTGCAGATGACATTTACTTTCTTCCTAATTCTGCCAACAAACCTAAGGATGATGAAACTCCTCTGGTCCAAATAAGGAATCAAAAGCCCAGTGAGAAAAGAAGTAGGTGTGAGGAACATTTCAGAGCTCATCGAGAGTCTTCATCTGCCAGAGATCTCCTCCTACTTCAAATGGCAAACATGTGAGCAAATGTATCTGCAAGGTAAGAAAGAGTAGCAGGCACCCTGGCACTGAGATCTAAAGAGGAAAAAGTCACCAGAGATGGAGAATCCCCTGTCCAGTTAGAAATCCCACCTGATTGAGGCTGGAAAGTATGCAAATGCTTGAAGTTTCCTTCCAGCAGATGAATGATATGCAGAGACCCTTGATTTGATGCCACAAAGAGCTTTGTCGAATCTTCAGAAAACAAAATATGGAGGGCAGAGCGAAGGAACGCTGGCATTTTGGAAACCTTTGGGGAAATCAACAGTGAAAGCGAGTGAGAGAAAGCGGCATGCCACATCCTGACACAATGTAAGCCAGGCTAGCGTACATTAACTCTCGGGATGGCCAAGAATGGACCCACAAAAGGCCTAAAATACTGCCATGCTTCCTATAACCTATCTAGCTGTCTCTTCATCCAGATTGCAATGCTCAATTCTCTACCTTGGAAATAACTTAAAATGGGAATAAAATACCATTTTTTGTTAGGAATATTTCCCTACTTCTTTTTCATTTTATGTATTTAATAAATAAATGAGCCCTAAAATCATATATATTAACAATAAAAACAGATTCAGCAGACTGTATTTATGTATTTGTGCAAATACACACACACACACACACACACACACAATTGGGAGTGGAGAGGCTATGAGAAGGGTTAGGGGAGGAGACCTAAGGAAATGGAAGGAGGAAAAGAATGTAATTATATTTTAATTAAAAATGTACAAAAAGTGAACAAATAAAATAGCAAAAACAAACAAGTACTTAGCACTGCAGTGGTTGTGCTAAAGATTGAATCTAGAACCTTCTATAAGATTTAAAAACAAAGCTGGGGGCTAGAGAGTGGTTAAAAGCACCGACTGCTCTTCCAGAGGTCCTGAGTTCATTTCCGAGGAACCCCATGGAGGTTCACAATCATCTATGAGACCTGATGCCCTCCTCTGGTGTGCAGGTACACATGCAGATAGAACACTGCATACACAATAAATAAATCTTAAAAATACAAAACAAAAAGAAAAAACAACAACAGAAATCAATCTAACACTTGGGGGGCAGAGGCAGGCAGATCTTTGTGAGTTCAAGGCAAGTCTGGTTTACAGAGTGAGTTTAAGAATAGCTAGGGTTAAGCAGAGGAACCCTATCTCGAAAATAACAAAAAACAAAAAGGATTTAAAAACAAAGCAAAAACCAACTAAACAAATAAAAACTGTGTATAGGGGCTTGAGAGATGGCTCAGTGGTTAAGAGCACTTGCTGCTCTCCAGAGGACAGGGATTTGATTTCCAGTACCTATATGGCAGCTCACAATCTCCTATTAACTCCAGTCCCAGGGGCCTGTCCCCTTCAGGACTCTGGAAGCACCAGACACACACATGGTAATCACATATATATGCATACAAAACATCAATACACATATGTAAACAAAACTTTTTAAAATGTGTGTGTGTGTGTATGTATGTATGTATAGGTCAGAGGTTAACTTGTAGAAGTCTCTCCTTCCACCATGTAGGTCCTGGAGATGGAACTCAGGTTGTCAAACGTAGTGGTCCCTGAAAGACTACTCTGTAACAGCTAAAGAAAAATCCTTTTCACTAAGGATTCTTATTTTTTAAATGATTCATTTATTTATTTTTATTTTCCATGATATTTATTGAGCTCTACATTTTTCTCTGCTCCCCTCCCTGCCTCTTCCCTCCCTCCTTCAACCCTCCCCTAAGGTCCCTATGCTCCCAATTTACTCAGGAGATCTTGTCTTTTTCTACTTCCCATGTAGATTAGATCTATGTAAGTCTCTCTTAGTGTCCGCATTGTTGTCTAGGTTCTCTGGGATTGTGGTTTGTAAGCTGGTTTTCTTTGCTTTATGTTTAAAAACCACCTATGAGTGAGTACAGGTGATAATTGTCTTTCTGTGTCTGGGTTACTGCACTCAAAATGCTTTCTAGTTCCATCGATTTTCCTGCAAAATTCAAGCTGTCGTTATTTTTTCTGCTGTGTAGTACTCCATTGTGTAAATGTACCACATTTTCTTTATCCATTCTTCAATCGAGGGGCATTTAGGTTGTTTCCAGGTTCTGGCTATGACAAACAAAGCTGCTATGAACATAGTTGAGCACATGTCCTTGTGGCACAATTGGGCATCCTTTGGATATATACCCAAAAGTGGTATTACTGGGTCTTGAGGAAGGTTGTTTCCTAATTTTCTGAGAAATCGCCACACTGACATCCATAGGGGTTGTACCAGCTTGCATTCCCACCAGCAATGCAGAAGTGTTCCCTTTTCCCCACAACCTCTCCAGCATAAATTGTCATCAGTGTTTTTGATCTTGGTCATTCTTACAGGTGTAAGATGGAATCTCAGAGTTGTTTTGATTTGCATTTCTCTGATGACTAAGGATGTTGAGCATTTCCTTAAGTGTCTCAGCCATTTTAGATTCCTCTGTTGAGAGTTCTCTGTTTAAGTCTGTCCTCCATTTTTTTATTGGATTACGTGATCTTTTGGTGTCCAATTTCTTGAGTTCTTTGTATATTTTGGAGATCAGACCTCTGTCTGATGTGGGGGATTCATTTATTTTTACTTTATGTGCATTGGTGTTTTACCTGCATTTCTGTCTGTATAAGGGTGACAAATTAGTTTGAGCTAGATTACAGACAGTTGTGAGCTGCCATGTGGGTGCTGGGAACTGAACCCAGGTCTTCTGGAAGAGCAGCCAGTGTTCTTTACTGCTGATCCATCTTTCCAGCCCCAAGGATTCTTATCTAATTCATTTCCACCTCAAACAAAATTAGACATTTAGGAAGTTTACTCTTTGACAGAAGCACACTCTGTCCTCACTTACTCTTTGACAGAAGCACACTCTATCCTCACTTACTCTTTGACAGAAGCACACTCTGTCCTCACTTACTCTTTGACAGAAGCACACTCTATCCTCACTTACTCTTTGACAGAAGCACACTCTGTCCTCACTTACTCTTTGACAGAAGCACACTCTGTCCTCACTTACTCTTTGGAGGCTTATGTTGTCACGTTCATATTTCACGCGATAGAGAAAAAACCGAGAGGCTGTAGAATAGGCTATCCAACTTCCACATGGGGAAACACAACTGCAGCTAATGTTCTCAGGGCCCTGGCAATTGGAGGAAGCAACATGAGTGAAAAAAAACCAACTGTTTTTAAGGCAAAGTCTCACTCTGTCTCACTACAATCTCCCAACAGTAGATGGCAAGCGGCTCCCAGGAGAGAGAGCCACCAGGCTCCCACGGCTCTTCAGACTCGAGGTGCTCTCACATTTTCACAAATGCATTTTTGAGACAGGATTTAACTCAGCCCAAGGTGAGTTAATTCCAAGGTTAGTCAAATTCCCTACTAATCAAAATAGCCTTGAACTCATAAACTTTTTGCCTCTACGTCCCAAGTACTGGGATTACCGGTAGGATTACCACAAGCACCTAAAAGACATTTTTATAAAAGATAATATTATTAAAGCAATTTACATGGTATGTTGCTAACATAAAAAGGAAATATATACATACAAATGAGCACAAGTTCTTTTGTTTTTCTGGGAGAATATACAAGAAACTGTGGAACTGCTTATCTGTGAACAGTAAAACAGTAAAATGTGGGGTGAGCTTGAAGCTCAACTTGATTATACAACCTTTCACTGTCTTAATTATTAGAAACACACATACTATTTTTATAATATAAAAAGGACAAACCAATTCCCTGTACTCACTGATCAAATTCTCAGTATCTAACTTATAAACACCGCTGACACAATCCTTCAGATAAAATGACAAAGTCTGGGCTTCAGACTGAGTGCTGCTCAGATTCAGAATGGAGAAGGGCTCTGGACCTGGTGGAGCATGAACCTTCCTCACCTTTGTCTTGAGGTGCAGCAGATGGTCTGCGTTTTTAGAGAGTGGAAGAGTATCTCCGTTCTTGCCTAAAAACAGAAACTTTGAGCTCTCACCAAAAGAAAATTTGTACTTTTTTCATTTTAGAGTCAAGCCCGAGTAATAGAATTTGCTACCAGGGCAGGTTTACCCACATTACCCACACGCGCAATAACAATCTGAAGAGCTATGTGAGGAGCAGCAAAAAGACTATGACTCTAAGGCAGTCTGCCATAACTCCTCCCAGACGCGCAGGTTTCAGTACACTCTAAAGAGAATTCAAACCCTTCCTAAACTGGCTACTCATTCCTGAGTCCTAGGGCCTTTGTTTCCATACTGCACATCACTCCACCTTCTCAGCTTTCAACAGAAGTCAGGCCAGGACAAAGTACGATTCCACAACCGTCATTTCAACTAAATCTTACGTGCATCTAGTAGAAGCTTACTCTTTTTGGGGGATGGGAGTTGAGACAGGGTTTCTCTGTGTAGTCCTGGCCTTGAATCCTGCGTGGCTGTTGTTTCTTAAGAGTTTAGTCAGGCTGTGGCAGTCCACGCCTTTAATCCCAGCACTTGTGAGGCTGAGGCAGGTGGATCTCTGTGAGTTTGAGGCCAGCCTGGTCTACACAGTGAGTTTTAGGGACAGGCTCCAAAGCTACAGAGAAACCCTGTCTAAAAAAAAAAGGAAAAACACAAAAGGCCAGATGGTGGTTGTGCATGAAGATAGATCTCTGTGAGCTCAAGGCCTAGTTGAACTCAATCTGGTCTACAGATTGAGTTCTAGGATAGAAAAAAAAATGGTATCTATCTTAAGATTTTAGATAGTCACAATGGCTCATGGTTATCTCATCATTTAGGATTGCTGAGTTCAAGGCCAATCTCAACTGCAGAGTGAGATCTTATTTCAGAAAACCAAAACAAAGTTTTAACATTCAGTAATTTTTTTCTTGTATATGGAAAAAAAATCGTAATTTCCCACAGACACAGTAAAAAAGTTCACCCTTCTAAATGTATGTATGTGTGCGCAGGTGAGAGGTTGGCATTAGGTGTTTCCTCAATTGTTCTCCACTTTATTTTTTCACAGTTCAAGTCTGACTATGTAGCCCTGGATGGCCGCGAATTCATTAGGTAGACCAGGTTGGCCTTGAGACTCTCCCAGCTGACTGAGTGCTTGCACAAAGGGAGAGTATTGAGACTGGGACTAAAGGGACACACAGCATGGCTAGGCCCACTTTATTTTGTGAGACAGGGTCTTCACTGAGCTAGGAGCTGAGCAATTATCCTCTTGTCTCTGCTCCCTGGTCCTGAACTTTGGATTCTCTTGTTTCATTCTCTTTCCAGTTTTCTTTTCTTCCCTTGGTCTTCACCTTCCATGTGCTGGGATTAATGGCATGCTCTACTATAGCTAGCTTCCAGTTTTCTTCTGTGTGGGTGCTGGATGAGGCTGCGGCTCAGACCTGGAGACATGTGCTTCCAGGTGGGCACTCTACTTCTGAGGTATGCACCAGCCCATCTTGGTATTTTTCCTCCCCTTTTACTGTTTTTAAAAATTTGCCAGTTTTTAAAACTAAGTCAAAAACAAAAAACAAACAAAAACACCCCACAAACCTTTCTGCCAATTTACCTGTTGCAACTGTAGATCCTAGTCTCCAAAGTTCCAAGTGATGAGCAAACTGGAAGAGGAGAAGCTGCCTTCTTTTCGAACAGGAAATGAGACAACGCTGCATTCAAGAATTGAAATCTCATAAATGGGCCAATGTGGTCATCTGCTTCAGTTCCAAAGGCAAGAGCAGCATCCTAACAGCCTCTTCTCTACTGCTTAAATCCATTTACTTAGCCAAGCATTGTGGCCAGACACCCCCCCCCCCCCCGCAGAGGCAGATAGATCTCTGTGAGTTCAAGGCCAGTCTACATAGCGAGTTCCAAGGTAGACTGGGCTACAATAGTGAGACCTAGGCCCACCCCACTCACCCCCCAAAAACAAAAAAAAAACCCCAAAATCCATTTTGGTAGATATATACCAAGTCCTATCATAGTCTAGCCACTGTACTAGGATTTGAGAACACAATGGTGACTGAAATAGCCACTCATCTCAAGATGGTTCTAAGAAAGTGACAAGTATGCCACAAGATTTAACATGGACAAACACAGGGTGAGCAGAAAGGATGCCTACCCTAGCCTTGTGGACCAAACACATCAGATGAGGCTCACTGGCAAAGATTAGTCAAGCAGAGAAGGCAGGGTAAGAAGTTCCAGGGAGGAAAGAACATGCAGAACAGGTCAGATGCACAAGCACTGAGGAAATTAACTTTTAGAATGGACAGGCTGGGGGAAGTCCGAGATCAACACAGGATTCTAGAGCCACATTAAGAATTTAGGGCTCCCAGCACTCAGGAAGCAGAGGCAGGACAGGCTTCAAAGCTACATGGAAACCCTGTCTTGAAAAAAAAAAATTGGGCTTTAAGTTGATGACAATAACTTAATAACCAAAGGCTTTTTAAATAAGAGGAATAATCAAAGTGCCTTTTCTTTTCTTTTAAAGAGACATCTTGATTAAGGGAGCCATTAGGGAGCTAGTGTGAAACCTGGCACTAGAGAAATTCCCCAGAATCCACAAGGATGACCCCAGCTAAGACCCCAAGCAACAGTGGAGAGGGGGCCTGAACTGGCTTTCCTCTGCAATCAGATTGATGACCACCTTAACTGCCATCATAGACCCTTCATCCAGCAACTGATGGAAGCAGACGCAGAGATCTACAGCAAAGCACTCGGCGGAGCTACTGGAGACCAGCCCAAGAAAGGAAGGAGCAATAATATGAGCAAAGGGGTCAAGATCATGATGGGGATACCCACAGAAACCGCTGACCTGAGCTGACTCTGGATTAATAGCAGGGAACCTGCATAGGATGAAACTAGGCCCTCTGAATGTAGGTGGCAGTTGTGTGGCTTGGGCAGTCTGGGGACCCCCACTTTCAGTGGGACCAGGATTTATCCCTAGTGCTTGAACTGGCTTTTTTGATCCCATTCTTTTTGGAGGGATACCTTGCTCAGCCTAGATATGGGTGGAGGGCTTCAGTACTGCCTCAAAGTGATGTCAGACTTTGTTGACTCCCCATGGGAAGTCTTACTCTCTCTGAGGAGTGGATGCGGGGTAGGATACAGAGAAGGTAGGGAGAATGGGAGGAGGGGAAGGAGTAAGAACTGGGATAGGTATGTAAAATGAGAAAAGATTGCTAAAAATAAATAAATATTTATTTATTATGCACAGTGTTCTGTCTGCATGTATGCTTGTAGGTCAGAAGAGGGTGCCAGATCTCATTACAGATTGTGAGCCACCATGTGGGTTCTGGGAATTGAACTCAGGACCTCTGGAAGAGCTGTCAGTGTTTTTAACCACTGAGCAATCTCTCCAGCCCAAACAAAGAGCTCCAATGGAGAACACATTAGAATGACACAGATGTTAGTAAAAGGAGACAATGAACCTGGTCAGAGTGGTGCACAACTTTAATCCCAGCACTCAGGAGGCAGAGGCAGAGGCAGGCAGATCTCTGAGTTCTGGGACAGTGTGGTCTACATAGTAAGTTCCAGGACAGCTAGAGCTACACAGAGAAACCCTGTCTCACAAACAAACAAAAAGAAGAAATCACTGAAAAGGAATCCAGGAGAAAAAGACACTGGTCCAAAGTAGGATAATGGTGCACAGAAGTGACTCAATTCAAGAGATAATCAAGAAATAATAAGGCTCTTGAAGGTTGGTGAGCTCAAGAATAGTCTGGCCTACATAGGGAGTTCAAAATCAGTGCTACAAAGTGAAATCCTGTCTTTAGAGAGGTGGGGGGGAAGGAATGAGGACTATATTAAACCACATGCATGAAATATGTGGGTAATTCATAAAAATATTTTTAAATGCATGTATATAGGTGCTGTGCCTGCATGAACTTCCCTGCATCACATTCACACAGTCCTGAGGAGGCCAGAACATTCTTGAACTGGTGGTACTAGCTGCCAAATGAGCCAAGGTCATATGAAGAAATCTCTTACCCCTCCCCTATTAACTGTACTTTATAGAAATTTCATTAACTTGTTTTTAAGGGTGGGCTCTATTATTCAGGTGGAGAAGCTAGGCTTGTAGTGTTCCTTTCATGGTAAATGGTATCATCCCCACAGTTGAGTAGACCCACCAAACACCTAAACTGGCTCTACCTCATTGTCACAATATGCATGTACATATATACATAGCAAGTTGTTGTTGTTGTTTAAGGAAGCTTGCCTCAGAAAAGAATGAAGATAGCTTTAGGAAGTGTGAGTTCTGTTTAGTCTGACTGGACAGGGGGATGGGGAGATACTAAAGGCGAGAGGGGATACTCACATGGGGAAAAGTGATCTTCCGGAGGGCAGCATCATAATTCTTTACCTCCACTTTCTCCATGAGAGGACGAATAACTAGGTGGGTGTCTGTGCCTGAAACAAAGGCACACGATGAGAGAAATGCTACATGAAGAGAAAACAGCCAGAGCTAGGGAGGACCTACCTCCTGATATCAGAGCTGTTGGGCTGTGGGCCACAGTGCGCACATCGTGAGTGTGATGCTGGAACGGCTTTGTCCGCACCCACTGCTTCTCACTGCTGCTGGAAGTCACGGGGACCAGCTGAAAATGGAATACTGTGCCTTCGGCTGTGCCCACCACAAAACTGTCTTCTTGCTGAGAAATTAAATCAGGAGGGGGTAGATGTCAATATAACAGGTACTGATGGAAAAATATTCTTTCCGGTTTTCTATCTGGGCAGCTCAGCGGAAAAGAAAACTCATGCCCTGAATTAGAAAGGAGGTTCCTGCCTGGCAGAGGTGGTGCATGCCTTGAATCCCAGCCCACAGGTGGATCTCTGTGAGACTGAGATCACCCTGGTCTACAGAGTGAGTTCCAGGGTAGTCAAGGCTACAAAGAGAAACCATGTTTGGTGAAGGGGAAGAAAGAAGGAAGTTTCCAGGGAAGGCAGTTCCATCAGAGGAGCAAGCTCAGACATAGGCAGCAACTAACCCCTGCTGACAAAGTTAACACTTAGTATTGCCAATGTGTTATGTAGTCACATGCTACACATTCAATGACAAACCAAATATATGGTCCATAAAAGTCTAATGAACCAAAAGTTCCCATTACCCAGTGATATAATAGCTGTCAAAATGTAGTACAAAACATTATTCACAATGATGCTGCTGTAGAACACACACACCCTTTAACTGTACTCTAAGTTTGGTTTGGTTGGAAATTTTTATTTTGCTGTAAGATCTTAAGAATTACAGGGCTGCAGGAATGGTAAAGCAGTTAAGGCACTACTGCCTGGTTTCTAGCACACACAGAATACAGTTTACAATCTCCCATAACTTCTGTTCCAAAGGGATCTGAAGCCACTGACGTTCACACTCCAGTGCACATATCCATACCCACACCCAACTTAAAAAAAAAAAAAAGAAAAAAAGGCTAGAGAGATGACTCAGCAGTTAAGAGTACTGGCTGCTCTTCCAGAAGACCCAGGTTCAACCAGCACCCATATGGCAGCTTACAACTGTAACCTAGTTCCAGGGGATCCAACAGACACCAATGCACATTTAAAAAAAAAAGCTGAGCAATGGTGGTGCATGCCTTTAATCTCAGCACTCAGGAGGCAGAGATAGGCAGATCTCTATGAGTTTGAGGCCAGCCTGGTTTACAGAACCAGTTCCAGGACAGACAGGACTACACAAAAAGAAACTGTCTAATAAAAAACCCTCACAAAAACAAACAAACAAACAAACAAACATTATATTTATACTTTTTTTGTGTCAGGGTTTCTCTTTCCCTGGTTATAATTCTTAAAAAAATAAACAAAAACTTCTTACAGTTTCAAGTAAGGCACTTAGTATTTTTATTTGATTCTATAAAACATAAATTTCCTTAGTATTATTGGGTTTTTGTTGTTGTTGTTGTAGTTGTAGTCCTGGCTGTTCTAATCTCCTTACTTGGTGGCAAATGTCATCATCTGCTGAGCTATCCTGCCAGCCTAGCAATAACATATTTATGAAGTTAAACTTGTTTTGTTTTTTATTTTTTTGAGACAAGGTTTCTCTGTAGCTTTGGAGCCTGTCCTAGTACTCGCTCTGTAAACCTGGCTGGCCTTGAACTCACAGAGATCCACTTGCCTCTGCCTCCCAGGAGCGGGGATTAGAGGCGTGCGCCACCACCACCCAGCTAAACATTTATTAAAGTTAAACATTTCTATTAAAGAAGATGGTAGGTCATTGTTTATGTGGTTTAGAAGGAATTAGATTTCTCTGCTGCTGGTTGTGTAAAAGAACAGCACATACAATCGGTACATTAGTTGTGCAATGTAGTAGCTTTCCTACTACCTGTTTGCCTAAGTATATGCTGACACTCACACAATGTTCAAATCACCTACTGCTGTATTCTCAGAATGTGTTCCTGCCATTAGGTGACATAACTATATACAAACTATGCTCAGTACAAGAAATAAAATACCTAAA
Source organism: Ondatra zibethicus (assembly GCA_004026605.1). Classification (NCBI taxonomy): domain Eukaryota; kingdom Metazoa; phylum Chordata; class Mammalia; order Rodentia; family Cricetidae; genus Ondatra; species Ondatra zibethicus. The sequence goes on along the minus strand of PVIU01014859.1, from coordinate 4,247 downwards.
ATAGATTTAAATAAGGAACATGTTAGTTGTGAGAAAAAAACTGAATCCTTCTAAACCACATAGGCAATATATGAGAAAAGACAGACCAGACCCTAAGGCTGACTTGAAAGCTGGGCTTGGGGATATAAGGTTGTATTCCTGGCTACTCAGGAGGCTCAGCAGGAAGACATAAGTCCAAAGACTACTTGGACTGGGAGCATACTCACATCAGCGACAGCAATAGACTGCACATCAGCATTTGCGATGACATGGCTCTTAACAAGTGTCCCCGTAGCTGAGTCCCATAACTGCACCTTTCCAACAGAGTCCACGCTTATGACAGTTCCGTCGGACAAGAAGGCAACACCCCACACAATACACCTTGACTTTGTCACTCCCAGGTGTTGCCTATCTAAAACCATTTTACGAATAATGCTCCCTGAAAAATAAGAAAGGCACACATGTAGATGGTGTTTAGTTTCAGTTTACCAAAGCTGACAAGCATAAGGTGGTGAGTTAGAGGCCTGAACATTGATAGTCAGTAAATGGCAGTTGTGTTTTTTTTTTAATATTTATTTATTTATTTATTTATTATGTATACAATATTCTGTCTGTGTGTATGCCTGCAGGCCAGAAGAGGGCACCAGACCCCATTACAGATGGTTGTGAGCCACTATGTGGTTGCTGGGAATTGAACTCAGGACCTTTGGAAGAGCAGGCAATGCTCTTAACCTCTGAGCCATCTCTCCAGCCCGGCAGTTGTGTTTTAAAACTCCTGAATGGGGACCAGAAGAGGAAAGAGGTGAGAGGAAGGGAGAGAAGAACAGACATCCCCCTGGGAAAGTGAACTGGAAAGGTGTAATGTTCGTGTAAAAGCTGGCACATAAGCACCTGGCTTATACATGGAATCCTCAGGAGCTGAAACAAGAGGATGAGAGGCCCCCAAGGTGGGACAGTTGAAAGTTACTCAGTGAGGCTGCGAACTCTTGAAGTATCAATCTCCTGAGTAAGCAGTAGATAGTAAGCAAACACCGTATCAAACGAAGAATCTTAGGTAAAAGGTATTGAGAACTAAGTATGGGACAAGGGTGTCTAGAGGGGAAACAGGGTCAAGTTAAAACTGGTAAGAACAGGAGAACAAAGATTTCTTCTCCTCAGAGCAGGGACAGTGAGGCCTGCACTTAACCAGGTAGGAGACTAGAAAAGGAGTCTCAGAGTGCAGCTCAGGGGCGGAGACGTGTAATGCCAGGGTTGTCTGATCCCCAGCACCAAAAACCAACTGACTGATTGATTTCTGGAAACCAAGTCACACAAGACAGAAAAAATGTTTCCTAAGATTCCCCAAACAGGCAAAACAGATGACTCTTCAGTGAAGACCATGCTCAAGAGTCCCACTGATGGGACAAGAACAAACAGTACACACGCAGAGAAAGCTTCCTCTAACAAGAAAAGCCAAACGGACTAACAGAAATGGCAAACAAATGAACCGTAGGCCAGGAAGGGTGCAGAACAGTTATCACTCACAGCTTCAGAGTGGGGGCTGGAGAGGTGGCCCAGCTGTTGAGTACTCCCTGCTCTTGCAGGACTGGAGTTTGGTTCCCAGCACCCACAACAGCACTTAACTACAGCTCTAGCAGATTCCTGAACGGGCACACAATCAAAAACCAAAACGCCCGCCAGGTGGATCTGTGAATTCCATGCCAGCCTGGTCTACAAGAGCTAAGCTAGTTCCAGGACAGGAACCAAAGCTACAGAGAAACCCTGCCTTAAAAAACCAAAAATCAAAACCCCAACTCTTAGAAAGAAATGAACAGCCTCAGAGGCTGCAGGTGTAACCACAGAATACAAACTTAGCATAGGCTCCAGCAGCTAAAAACAGAAAAGACCTTTGGAGGTGGCTAAGTGAAAATTTCACTACAAACATTAAGATATGAAGATGACAAACTTATATTAGCGAACAGTAAAAAGTAAAAAAGATGAAAAATAAGAGTGGCTAAGAAAGAAGACCCAAAAGTGAAGTAATAAAATTCAAGAAAGAGAAAATAGGAAAAAAGGCACATGCTCAAAAGCCCTACAAACGAAACAAAAGATTAAGTCTCTATGTCCAAAGGTTCAATAATCAGAATGGCACCACACTTCCCAACAGGGAAAGGAAGAATCCTAAACAATACAGCAGCAAAAGGGACCCCAGAAAGACTGAGACACAGGTCCTTCTCACACTTGTGCAGCATGGCCCAAGTGGCCAAGCCAGACTGGAAGAAGTTAAAACAAAGAGATTTATTTCTAAGGACATAGAAATGGCATGAAAAAAACAAACAAAAACACCGAAATACTCAGATGTGTTTGTATCAATTTATACAACTGAAAGACTTTATGGACGAAATGGCAGAGATGTAGGGAGAATGGGAATATTCAACAGGAAGCAGACAGGAAGGAAAGTAACTTCCTCTGAGAGCAGTACACTTGGCCATGATGAAAACACTCGACTACTGATAGGAGCCCAGTTACAAATAAGCATAGAGATCAGGAGACAGTGTGACGGATACTACAGAAGGTACACAGGGAAGACTCAGATATTGAATTCAATAACATGTAAAATTAAAAAAAAAAATCACAATGTAGAATTATAAATATGCCATGTACAGCAGAGATAAATCCCAAAAGAATCAGCTAAGGGTTGAAGTGGTTTATTTTGGGGATCAGGAGAAGGGCATAGGAGATTCCTTCTTTTGGAACTCTGTGGCTATAGGTATGTGTAACTAAAGGCAAACAAAACAAAGAAACTCACAAACCAGGCATTGAGGAAAAAGAAAAACAGAGATACACCCAATCTCCCCACCACCACCACCACCACACCCACACACAAATGTACTAAATAGAAAACAGTCACCTGATTTGACGTCAAACACGCTAACGCAGTCTATGGAGCCAGCTGCAATGTGGGTACCAGCAGGATGCCAACTGAGACTTAGGATCCGACCTTAGGAGTAATAAAACAAGAAAAAAGGTGACACATAAGCTGAGCTCTCCTCCCACAACTTCCTACATGGCTTCTGCATTCAGTGCTAGCTTCTCATTCACCGCAGATGTGCTACTGTCCTGGGACCCACAATGGAGTATCTGACAACTTGTTTTACTAATGTATAAATAGTTGAGGAAAATGTGTAAAATAAATACATCCTTTTGAGAACAATCTGGTGGTAACCTAACAGAATTTCAATGTGTACAGACACTGACTTCAGATTAAAGAGACATACTTGCACGGATACCCAAATATACGTATGGTCATGCACAAGCATTAACATTACAAACAAGGATGCATTGACTACAGGATGATGGCCTCATAAGACCGTATCATCCAGTGACATCAGCCACCTTAGTTTGTGTAAGCATACCTGATGATATTCACACGATGAGATAATTTAACACTGTATTTTCAGAACAGATCCCTGCTGTTAATCAACCATAATTAAGCATGTCTGTCTTTCTTTTTTTGGTGGTTGTGCTGATTAGTTTTGTCAACTTGACATATACTAGACTAACTCTATGACATCTACCAAAAAGTACTGTATCACCTTTCCAATTAAGAAATAACAAAAATCTGGTTACAGTGGATAGCTATTACTAAAGGACACAGAACACACAGCATGCTTTCTACTCTCCAAAACAGGCATTGGAAAACTACAGTCTGCTGTTGGTTTGTAAATCAAGTTTTACCAGCACACAGTCACACATCTCTGTTCATGCACTGTGTTTGGCTGTTTCTGTGCTACAACTAGAGTTAGCAGGGACTATATTGCCTTTAAAGCCTCAAGTACCATGGTGCTCAGTACTTTACAGAAACTGCTTGTCAACCCAGAGCCCAAGCACCAGCAGTTGCTCATGATACTCACCAAGACATTTAAATAGGCTAGTAGGGGGCACTGGCTGATTTTATGTCAACTTGACAAAGCTAGTCATTTTGAAAAAAAAAGACCCTTAACTGGAAAAAAAAAAAAGCCCCAACCAGGCTGGTCTGTAAGCAAAGCTGTGGTACATTTTCTTTTTTTCTTTTTTTTTTTATTATTTTATTTTTTTTCCATACATTGTTTTGTTTTATTTTTTCCATTCAAGAACATAATTAAAGAAATAAAATTTTTACCTTTCTTCCCCTTCTCCCGGTCCCCTCCCACTACCCCCTCACCCCTCCTCCCTCCCCCTTCTTCCTTGAAAGAGGGCATGGTGCCCTGCCCTGTTGGAAGTCCAAGGCCCACCCCCATCCCTCCCGG